>OVBA01004068.1:0-13766 GCA_900406435.1 Lepidium aucheri
AATCCAAACGAAATACAAAATGAGAAACTTAGCAATACCAATTCGAATGTATGACTATAAATGGCATCATGAAATTTCAATATTAAAAATCTCAACGAAGATACAGATTTAGACTATGTATTGCTGAAAATGAGTCCAGCATGTTAGATACAGAGACACGTGAGAGCTCCAAAGATCTCCGCTTTACGAGGTATCAATAACAAAAGACAGAGAATTTCCAGAACATGAAAGAAACGAACCTGTTCCTTACTAATGCCGGCGGGAATAGGACTGGGAGAAGCCATCTTTGCAACACCTGAAAACAGATTACGATTTCGTAAAACCGAAACTTTATAATTTAAGACTTGAAATGAACTAGAAGAGCAATTGAAGAGAGATCTGCAAACAAGCCTTTTCTACAGCCGAATTAGGGGTTTAAGAGACGTAAAACGCCACGTCATCAATAAAGGGCATATATGTAATTACCTTAAACTATCGGAAACTCGTCTTCAACTAAAGATGAGAGACTAATGGAGCTTTTAGGGTTTTAGCAATCTCTCTCTTGCAGGTGTCGTCTATCTTTCTCACACGCACAATTTTCTCGGAGGTATATCTTCGATTTCGAACTTTTAGTTGTGGTTCTTTAAAGGTATCGAAGATCTTAATTGAATTCGTTCTCTTTCTTTTCTGTTCAGTTTTAGGATTTTGATTTTGTGAATTAGAGAATTAGAAGCAGAGGCTGATATGGAGCACGGTTCATTCAAGAATGATAGCCAAGCTTCGTTTACTATAACAGAAGAAGATCACACACTTGCTAATGCTGTTCGATTCGTGTTAAACCAAGAGTTAGTATCGTCTTTTCAATCGTTTTATGCATATTTGAGAGAGTCTATACAGTTTCACAGAGAAGGCTTTAGCTTTATAATCTTGATACTCGAATGCTTACTAAATACTTAGTTCTTCACTCTTGAATGCCTACTTACTTTCAATAAGAATGATCATGATACCTGTCTCTGCCATTGCTACTTATATGGTTTCAGTCACTGTGAAGGTAAACTCGTGAATTATAAGTTCCAAAATAGGAAGAGGTTTCATATGATGATGGAACAAGTTTGTATGTGTGCACAGTTAAATTGTGATTTTGAACTTTAGTTCAATTGAATGTGGTTATAGATTATCGCTGTAATGCCTTGTCATATTATGGTTAATGTAGTTGGTACTGTGGTTTCGTCTTTCACATGTACATGCTTGTGTGTAGTCAGTGATTGTGTTTCTAACAAGTTATTACTGATTTAAATTTTTTAGTCCGAGAGTAACCATGGCTGGATACACCATCCCACATCCTTCACTTGAACGGGTCACTATCCCGGTCCAGACAACAGGTACCGTTATCTAAAACCTTGCAACTATAATTTTACTATGCCATATTCTTTCTGGATAAGTCTTATCAAATTTCTTTGTTGTTGACTTTGTGATTTTTAGGCGAACCAGCAAGGGAGGTTTTCAAAGATGCATGTCAAGAGCTCATGCTGATGAACAGACATGCGAGGAGCGTTTTTAATAAGGCCGTAGCTGAATATAAAACTGAACAGTCGCTGAAGAACCAGATTGATCAAATTGAGTCCGTGAATATTGAAAGCAACTGATTTTAACAAACATTTGTACTCTATGGAATTTACACTATCTTTCTTAATTCAAGAGATTTCTCCTAAAACAAGTCGAGTGTTAAAATTCATACAGCAAAATTTTATTTTGGTTTTCCATGTTAAGATTAATACCAAAGTGTTCACAATACAAGCAAAAGAGAATTAGCCTATACAAGAGTTGGAAAAGGAGCAATAAAATAGCTGATATATCGAGCTAAGAGAGACAGAGCACTTGAAGTAGTTAGGATGGATAATAGTCTATTACACATAGTCCTATCAACCACCAATTTGATCGCAGTAGGACAAGCTGTAGCTTGTGAGAAGATTCTTGCGTTTCTTTCCCGCCAGACTACATAGAGGATCATCCTGGAGGAGTTTCATTAGTGTTGATTGTTGAGAAGAAGGCATAGCAGAGATTACGTTTAGGAGATCAGGAAGAGAACTCGGTATTGTTGGAGATATTCTTGAGGCGAAGTGCAGCCACAGCTCATTGGTGAAGGAGCATTGGAAGAAGACATAGTTGTGAGTCTCAATACCACCATCACATAAGACAGAAGAGGAAGGGACAGACATACCCCAAGAGAGGAGACGGTCTCGAGTAGGTAACCGATTTAGAGCCGCAAGCCATACCACAAATGAATAGCGAGGGATGTACTCCTTGAACCAAACTGCCTTGGTCCATGACAAGGCAGTGAAGGCTGTTCTCAAGTGTTCCCAAGTATGTTTGGAAGAGAAGGTTGGCCTGAACGTGTTCCCAGATTTGAGCCAAAGAAACTCGTCCTCACCAGCTGCAGCTGTAGGCGGAACTATGGATGCAAGACAGATCTAAATGCTTTCAATAGATGTTGAACGAGTTGCAGGAAGATACCAGTTCCCACTCCTCACAGCTTCAATAACACGAGCCTCCTTTGGTAGTCGAAGAAGAGAAGGGCCAAATTGGCTTGCTGTGTCAATGAGTGGACCAAGATCCGTCTAGATATCATGCCAGAAAAATGCCTTACAACCATTGTTGACTCTGCAGCGCAGCATCGATTTGAGGAGAGGTCTAAGAGCGAGCCATCCTTTGATGGTGTGTGAGAAATGGTGTGAAGCAGTAGCCAGCCAAAACGGGACCCTGTGGAAAACATTTGAATGTAACCGAGCAACTCAAAGTGAGCCAGAGTTAGTGAAAATATTCCAAATCTGTTTTAATCTAAAAACAGTCTCAAACTCCTACAATTTAGGTTTACAAACATCCTTCCACGATACTCTAGCTCCCATAGAAGGCGAGGCCTTGTTCTTCCAAAGAAGGAGGAGCACAAAGAGTCGACCTTCCTATAGAACGCCTTAGGAAGAGAGAAAATCTGACTCCAATAATTAACCATTCCATAGATGGCTGTCATACTAAGCTGGATACGTCCCGCGAAGGATAAGGAAACTGCAGTTCATGAGTGTAGTTTACTTGTAATGCGCTCCAAGAACGGTTGCAAAATAGCAAGAGAGAGGTTCTTTATATACAAGCGAAATTAATCAAGAAAATATGCTTCTTCTTCCATAGATGACTGTCATACAGCAAAATTAATCAAGAAAATATACATCTTCTTCTTGGCAAATATGTTCTTTTTGGTGGACAAGATGTAATTTCATGGTAATAATTAATTACATTTGTGAAAGGACATGAAACTTGAATATTATGAGTTTCTGTTATAATGTCTTAGTAAGTTGAGATCACAGAATGCCACGAGAATTATAAATAAACCAAATGAATCAAATACGCATAGGACAATTGCGTCTGGTAGTATTACAAGAATCATAATCCACAATCGCAGATTAAACAAAGAATTTTTTTTTTTTGCCAAGGCTTATTTTATTGATTATGATTATAGATTACAAAAGATGGGTTTTATGTTATGGTTTACAATATGACATGATGGCTATAATAGAAAAGGCCAAATATGCCCAATTATGGATGACAAGCACATGTGTTCTCTTCCTGTTTGGCCATCAGATTACACGTGGTCACCGGTTAAGAGCTCCGGTTTTGAGATGTTTTTCTATGTGTCGATATTTCCTACTTATTGGCATGCAAACTCCGGTCTCACCAAAAACCGCTACTTTGCAGCAGAAATTCACATTTGCAAGTCCAAACTGTCGATCTTCTCCTCCAATTCTTTCCTATGGTTATATATCAAATAAACACTGGTGTTGAAAGCCACCTGCACAAACCAACCCAGGAACTCTTCATCGAAGAGTTATACCTCCAAAAGATAAAAATCAACACAGGCAGTTACTAGCAACTTTTGATGGAGAAATTAGCAATCTAATACAAAAATGAGATTCAAAATCGAACTAATTGGTTGAAAGACCAAGACATGCTTTACTGAAAGAAAACTAAAAGATCTAAAGAAGAAAAACGCAAATAGAAAACTTGATGACACACCCAAAATTCAAAGTCAAAATAGAAGGAGATAAAAAATCCAAAAATAAACGATAATCCACTCTCCAAAGGTCAAGATTGAGATCCAACTTTATATAATAGGATTGTTGATTAAGATTATTTTTTCAGTTAGTAATTTTTTTAAAATAAGTATATGCTAAAAATTGAAAAAATCTATTTAAAGGATATATTTTATTTATTTTTTAAAAAATAGATAAATACAAGAAAATTTATGATTGTTTGATTTTGGCACGTGGAATCATTTTGTTAATGGGTGACTTTGAAACTTTACTTTATATAATAGGATTTGTTTTATTATTTTATAAAATTTTTAATATAAAATTATTTTTATATAATAAGATTAGTAATGAAATTATTTTTTGTTAGAATCAATTTTTTATCAAGTAGTATTCTTGATTTTCTTTTTTATTAAGATTTCTTTTTAGGTTAGCAATTATTTTTAGATTAAGATAAATTAAATATTAAAAAAAACTTAAAGATTTATTTTGTCTATTTTTTAAAATAGACTACTACAGATAAATTTATGATCGTTGATTTTGACATGTGGAATCATCTTGTTAATGAGTAACTTTGAAACCTTATTTTATATAATAGGATGATCATATTCATGTTAATAATATTAAGATAAATTAAAATAAAATAATGATACATTAAAGTTAAAATGTTTACCTTTTTTACTTGTTTGTCTTGATTGCGTTGGGTGTAAACTAGAGATAAATAATTATGCTGAATAGAGCTTCAAAAGTTGAGAGAATTGAAAAAATTGTCTCTGTGTTTATGTATATATAACAATTGATATTCAGAATTCTTTTTTACATTAAGATTATGAATATAAAATCCCTTTTAGATTGGGATCATGTATACATTATTATTTAGGAAATATTTAGATAATTATATTCGGTTGTGATTATGAGAAAATATAATTATTTTGTGATAAAGGTAAATACTAAAAAAATCTGATGAAAAATCTGTTTTTATCTTTTTTTTTTTTAAATAATAAATACAGAAAAATTTATGATCGTTGAATTTTGACACGTGGAATCATCTTGTTAATGAGTAACTTTGAGATCCAACTTTATATAATAGGATTCTCAAATATAATAATTCACACAAATTATATATATATATGTATGTATAATAATATATAACTATTAACAACTATTTCTAAAATAGTATTTGACAAAATATAATATATATATATATATCTATAATATAGATATATCATAGAAATATTTATCATGATTATATAATATTTTACGGATTTCACCTACGACGACTTCCAGAGATCACAGTATCAGCGACCATCGGAGCACGATTCTGATCGTACTCCGAGTCCCCCTCATAGATCACCTGGTGATCATGTGTCCGAGAAACAAGTTGGGCCATCAGCCGTCCTGCCACCGATGAATCTGACGATCGAGCAGATTTTGACAAGTGAAGGTCGAGGTCATTTAAAGTACCTTGATCCTAATCTCGAAGCTCCAGACTCGAAATAGTATTTAGTCATATAAATTATTATTTTTGTATAAATATTTCTTTGGTTTTCCTCAATTTTTAAATAATTCCTCTACCTATTATAGGTTTCGCGTTGAGGGCGAGATTGTCATGTTGGTGAAGTTCATGGTACAACAACAACTCTATTACGCATACCCAACCTTCAACAAATTCTCGTTGTGGCTTAAGGAGTAGTGGTTCAAATCATTTGCGGTATTCAATTTTTTTCAACTATATTAAATATCTTTTAAATTATTTTACAATCTATAAATATTTAACAACAACATTTCAACTAGGCCGTCGAGCACACCCCTAAAGTTCGGAAAAGGTTTGAGGAGAAGTGCAGTGTCTCTATAGTAACGACGTCTACGCCTGGAAGACTGCATGGGAGAAATATCCATCGACCAAACCGTTTGGGTGCCCTGCTGATCGATTCCTGGAGTTCGTTGAGTATTGGACCTCCCCTGCCATAAAGAAGATATCTGAACGCAACAAGAAGAACCAGTGAGGTGGCAAGGAAGTGACAGTGAAAGCGCCGGGGACCCACAAAGTCAGGTGCCATACCTTTGAGCACGTTGAGCGCGATATGGTAATTTATTATACAAACTTTATTTATTTTCTTTTACATCCAATAGTCAAATAACATAAACCATTTTTGTAGGCTACGAAGAATGGTTGCGTACCAGATTGGCTCAGCCTTATGAAAGGTTGTCACACTGGTAAGAAATCCGGAAGGATGGAGAACCCGAAGGTGTTGGAGGTCGTAGAGAGAGTGGAGCAGAGGGCCGAGGAACTACAAACACAGATGACTCAGGATGGAGCTAGCCCTTTCTGCTCCACTGCCTCAGGAAACCATCAACCAAATTGTTATTGAGGTATTCTATTTATCCTAATATGATCTATTGTTGTTTTTTAATTATTATAAGAAATATCTAATTTTTTTTGTTAGGAAACTCTTTGAACCAAGGGACAATGACTAGGACTCGGTAAACTTGTTGCCATTGATAGTCAGCCTGCCGGAGTTGACCTCACTCAAGGATTCAGTCTCAGTCAGCAGGAGCGACAGGAGCTTGTGACTCTCAGGACCACTCAAGGCACCATGATGGATAGACTACGTGAGAGTGACGAAAGACATGAGAGGCATGAAGCTAGGTATGCCGAGAGTCAGGCTCAGATTGCCCAGAGTCAAGCTCGGATTGCCTGCTTATTAAAACTACTTCAACCTCGAAGTTTACCGGATGACAACAAGACCTAGAAGCCGAACTTTCAGTTTTAGTTTTAATTTTAAAATGTATATATTTTTAATTTAAATTTGTATATAAATTTAAATTTTAATTAATATATAAAATATTTTCATTTCTCTAATTTAGTTTTAATAAAATTATAAAAATTATAAAAACATTTATTTTTGAATGAATTTTAAAAAATAAAAATGAAATGATGTCGGTTGCCATCAAATTCAAAACCGATGCTGTTCGACCGCAAATATTCGACGGAAACCGACGGCATCAAGGCGACGACAACCGACAAACAGATAATCGACAGTGGCCGACGGGTTTGACAACCGACAGTAAGCGATGGTCTAACCCTCCAACGGTAACCGACAGGTTTGAAAACCGACGGTAACCGATGGTCTACTCTCTGACGGTAACCGACGGTCTACTCTTCGAAGGTAACTGACAGGTGCCTCAACAACGGTATCTGACGGTACTGTGCCTGACAGTAACCGACGACTTCTGCAATCGCCGGTAACCCATGGCTACTAACTGACAGAAACCAACGATGTAATGCTGTTGGCTTCCGTCGGTTAGACCTTCGGTAACCGAACGGTGGCTTTCAAACCGACAAAGCTAACTTGAAAACTGTTTTTCGTTGATTGCCGTTGGTTTTGGCTCTTTTCCCATGGAAACCGACGGGATTGACCGTCGGTTTCGACCTTGTTTCCACTATAAAAAAATTGGCTAATGATAGCACATCAAGATAACATTTTTCTCGTAGCTGCTATAATAGATATTGTTAGGATTTTTGTATGTGTATAATAGCATTTTAAAAACACTGTGCCCGTTAATAGCAGAGTGGGAACGGAAATCTGTTTGGAGGAAAAATATTTTGACACATATATTTTTACGCGTGCAAAAATAAGAGAATAAGAGAGCAAATAGATTGCCCGTTCTTTAGTTTTCCCCATTTTCAGCTTCATAACCCTAGAACCAAAATTCTTTGAAATCTCTATGTAATTTCGAATTTCTCTTCTTCATTGTTTCTCCGAAATCGATTCATTGATTTTGGGCTAGGTTTTGAGTTCGGGATTGATACTTGTGGGATTAAAGCTTGGTTAAAGGTATGTCTCTAACAAAATCGATTTGACAAAATCGATTGCATGTAATTTATTTTGAAATCGAAGCTGTGCTTCATTGGATTTCCAATTAACCTATCTATTTTTCTTCTTTTTTGTGAGGGAAACAAGATTCGTGACTAGCAAAAGTTTCTTTGTCTAAAGCAAGTCTCAAATTCATTGGTTTTTTCTTTGGGTTGCATCTATCGGTATGTCTGCTCTCTCAGTATTATGAATCTCGTATCTACCTTTGTTTCACTTTCATTTTTTGATTTTGTTTTTTTTTGAGGTTAACAAGCTTTTGTGATACCGAAGAACATTAAAGGAAGAAGGGTTTGAGGAAGAAGAAGCTTGCTTAAGGTATTATTGTTTTTGTGATAAAATTAAAGTTGTATCGTACAAAAAATTTATGAGTTTAATTTGTGAATTCATCCTAATTTTGAGTTTTGATTGATTTGTGTAAGGTTTGAGGAAGAAGAAGCTTTCTTAAGGTGTTTATCTACTGTTATAAAATCGATTGCGTATTGTTCTTGTTACAAAATCAAAGCTACAATTTACATAATATATGATTTCAATATGTGATTTTGTTGATTTATTATTCTTGTATGTCTTTACGTATGTTTTTGCTTATGTATTTACTTTCCGTGATTTAGTTATTTGTTTTACTTTTGGCTAATTCATGTTAAGTTCACATAAGTTTTTATTTTGACGAGATTTTTGAGTCTTTAGTTGAACTCATTATTTTTCTTTTGCCTCTGTTTAGTTGACAAGCTTTTTTTGAGTCTTTTGAATAACTTATCTCCTTGTTTATTATGTATTTAGTCATCATTGTTCTCGAGTCTTTATTTAAACTTTTGCATATGGTTGTCGTTCTTTTAATGTCTTTTTACATGTCACTGTAAAGTTTGATGAAGATTTTGTTGATTTTATTATTACTTTATTCTACTATAACTCATATGTCTTAATCTTGTTCTCACTTGTCTCTCTGTTTGTCTTATGTTGGGGTTATTAGTCATTGTCGTTTTCTGTAATTTTTAGTGTTATCTTCTTAAATTGTTGATTCCTGATGCTCTTTGTTAATTGTCTATTTACTGATCATTGTTTTGGAGTGTTTACTTATAACTTGTGCTTATGTTTTCATTCTCTTATTCTTCCGTTACATGTCTGTCTAAAGATTCATCAACATTTTCTTGATTGTTTGATTTATTTTTTGTACTTGTGTCTGATAATCTTCGTCTGCCTTCCATTTTTGTTTCAGTTATGTTGCTTTTCTTATTAGTTTGGTATGTCTTTCTTGTATCTCGGTTTATTCTTTCAATTCTACAGTGGCCGGTGGATTTAGCTGCAGCTTTAGAACCAGTTGGTACATGTACAATGCATACCTCAGAAGGTAGCTGCAACTTCTAAGTGTAAGCTCTGAGACTGTATTTTTTGAAATTTGATATCTATTTGGTTTGTGTATATTCTGAGTTTTAGTCAAATATTTCTATGAAATCTAAGTGTCATTAGCTTTGAATCTACTTGATAAATCTTATTTAACTGAGATTACTTACCTTGAATAGTTACATATTAGTAACTGAGATTACTTACCTTGAACAGTTACATATTATATACTAACTAAGATTATATAGTAAAATTTAGTTTGTAGAATTTAGTTTGTATAACCGAGTTTAGTTCATTGTTGTAAAACGAGTTTGTAAAATTTGTAATACTAGAAGTGTTGATATGTTAATTGAACTTAGTTTGAAGTCATCACAGCTAATTGAACTTTTATGATTATGATACAACAATCACTTTCTTATGTGAATGTTATACGTTCTGAAATCTGCTTTTGATTTGTTTATTGAGTTTGAAAAACGAGTTTGTTCATAGTTTGTTCTGTTGTGATTCTCTAGTTTACTCTCTATGGTGTTTCTCGGTTTTTGAAATTATTTAGTGTCTACAATTTTAGTAATTTGATAGAACTGAATATTGTTAAATTAATAAAGGTAAGTTCATATAATGCTTGACAAGGATTGGGTTCATCTTAGCAGGTATGGATTGATTACATATAGGTCTTTTCAGTTTAGAATTATAGTATTTAAGACATGTTTTGTTTGTGTGTTTTCTTATTTTTAACTGAATTTTAGAGTTGATCCTGCTTACGAGAGGGGTGCATGGACTTTTGTTCGGTCAGTGTCAACTGGGTTAGACATTGAGATAGTCTGTCCATGCATTAACTGTAGAAACTTAGATCATCATTCAGCGTCTATTGTAGTTGATCATCTTGTAATTAGGGGTATGGATGAATCATATAAGTTATAGAAGGATTGGTATCATCATGGTGATGTAAACCACAATAATAGTGATACTTCTGATAAATCAAGTAAGTGGAATGAAAAGATTTGCGGGTTATTTCAAGCAGCTGAATATTTAGATGAAGACATGGAAAAGAAAGTTGAAATTGTTGAGGGTTTAGATCAGTTAGAGGATGAGTTTCTCGCAAAAATAGTTGATGTGGAGACTCCTTTATACCTTAGTTGTGTATCTCATAGCAAGCAGTCAGTAACCGTCTTTTTGTTTAGATTAAAAAAACAGAATGATTGGTCTAATAAAAGGTTCAATGATCTCCTTGAGACATTGCCGGAGATGTTACCAGAAGATAATGTATTGCACGCGTCTTTGTATGATGTGAAGAAGTTCTTAAAGTCATTTGATATGTGCTATCAAAAGATCCATGCTTGTATCAATGACTGCTGCTTGTTTCGAAATAAATACCAGAAGCTAGATAAATGTCCAAAACGTAGTGCTTCAAGGTGAAAGAGTAATTCTCACACGGGGGTAGTAAAGAAGGGTGTGCCACAGAAGGTTTTAAGATATTTTCCCATAATTCCAAGGCTAAAAAGGATGTTTAGATCTGAGGAAAAGGCTAAGGAATTAAGATGGCATTTTACCAATAAAAGTAGCGATGGGAAAATGCGTCATGTTGTAGATTTTGCGACTTGGGCTCAAATGGATGCCAAGTATCCATAATTTGCTGTTGAACCAAGGAATATCAGACTCAGTCTTTCTATAGATGGTTTCAATCCCTTTAATATGAAGAACAATAGGTATAGTGTTTGGTATGTTTTGATGGTGAACTGTAACTTGCCTCCGCATTTATGTATGACTAAAGATAACATAATGCTCACATTGTTGATTCCAGGACCAAATCAGCCTGGAAACAACATTAATGTGTACTTAGAACCATTACTAGAGGTTCTAATGCATTTATTGAACAATGGTAAGTCAACCTGTGATGCATGTAGTAGGAGTACTTTTAGGCTTAAGGCAATGCTTTTGTAGACTATAAGCGATTTTCCGGCGAATGAAAACCTTGCTGGCTGTAGAGTAAAAGGTAAACTTGGTTGCCCATTGTGTGGAAAACCAACTGATAGTTTGTGGCTGAGCAATAGCAGAAAACATGTCTACATGAGCCACATGAAGTTCTTGCCTCCAAGTCATAGGTATCACACCAAGAAGACATGGTCTGATGGTCATGCTGAGCATGGGAGAAAGTTTAGGATCTTGAATGATCATGATACTTCTCACATATTGAGAAACTACAAAAATGACTTTGGGAATGTTAAAAGATCTTTGAGAAAGAGGAAAACCGTGGAGCAGAGTGAGGTTGTTAACAGTGAATCAGAGAACAAAATTAGAAGAAGAAGAGGAAGAAGAAGAACTAGACGTAGAGGAGTTATCTCGCTGGAAAAAGAGATCGATTTTTTTTCTACTTGTCATATTGGGAGGTATAGTATTCTAAATCAGATGAGACTTTTATTTATTTGTGTTCTATTATAATTACTTACTCAACTTTCAATGTACTGTCAGGATTTGCTGATAAGACATAATTTAGATGTCATGCATGTAGAAAGAAATATGGCTGCAAGTTGTATATCAACATTGCTGCATTGTGGGAATTCAAAAGATGGACTTAAGGCTCGGAAAGACCTTGAAGCACTTGGGATCCAAAATGATTTACATGCTAGAGTTAGAGGGAAAAGAACTTATCTTCCTCCAACACCTTGGACACTATCAAAGGAAGAAAAGAGAATATTTTGTAAGCGACCATTTGATTTTAAAGGACCAGATGCCTACTGTTCTAACATTTCAAGGTGTGTGGTATTAGATGATTGTAAGGTAATGGGACTAAAATCACATGACTACCATGTTCTGATGCAACAACTTCTCCATGTTGCTCTGCAAGGCTTATTACCTAAAGGTCCTAGACTTGCTGTTTCAAGACTATGCACGTTCTACCATCACCTCTGCCAACGTATAATTGATGTTGAGATGATTACACAACTAGAGTCTGAAATTGTTGAAACAATATGCATGTTTGAACGATTTTTCCCTCCAAGCCTCTTTGATATCATGGTTCATTTGACAATCCACTTAGATAGAGAAGCAAGACTAGGGGGTCATTTTTGGGTTAGAAAACGAGCTTCTGGCAAGACACCGTGGGGAGCATAGGCGCAAACGAACGTGAGCTGCTATACCAAATCCCCTGCTGGCCATCGGGGACCCTGTCCATTTTAGATGGATGTATCCATTTAAAATGTACTATTTGCAACTAGTAATACATTTGTACTTATAATGTAAATACAGGTACAAGTACATGAAATGTATATTTTCTGCTTGTACAGGTACATGAAAGTCTTCAAAGACTATGTACGAAATCATGCAAGACTAGAAGATTGTATAGCTGAATTGTATCTTGCAGAAGAATGCGTGAAATTCTGTAATGATTTTTTAAAGAAGACAACAAATATCGTAGAAAATTTGGATAGAAATACAAAGTATGAGAACAGCTCCATATTAGAGGGGTGTCCACTATCAGCAGCTAAGTTTGTAACATTTACTGAATCAGAAAGGAATATTGTTGATCTTACAGTGATCCAGAATACAACTGTGATAGACCCTTTTATAGAGTAAGTTACTACTCAAATACTTGTACATACACTATTGTTCTGATACATAAAACAAATATAATTTTTATTTCTTTTGTCTCGTAAAAATCTTGCACTTACAGCATTTACAAGACATCAATGCTAGGTGTCGATAAAATGGTACTATACTATGGAATATGCATACAAAGCCTTTTCCAACTTGGTTGAAGGAAAAGGTATGTAATATGTCTTTTTCCTATACATATCTGTTTGTTATTTTCAAAAATTGCCCAATGTAAGTAATGTATATTTTAAACACTAGGTACCTATTGATTCAGAAAATCATGGAAAACTTCTCAAGATGTTAGCATATGGTCCACGTTGTAAGGCCATGTCATATTCATGTTATATAGTTAATGGGCAGAGGTTTCATACAAGCTCAATTGATAGACAAAGTCAGAATAGTGGGATTAGTCAGAATAGTGGGATATACTATGAGGCAACAACTATGTGTAGATCGAGTACAAAGGATACATCACAAGTTGCTGATTTAGTGTCATACTATAGCAGAGAAATTGACATAATATTGTTGGACTACAATCTATTTATGTCCCAGTTTTGAGATTTCAATGGGTAGTAAGAGGAAATGGTGTGAAAGTTGTTGACGGTTTCACATTGGTTAATCTGAAACACAGTCAAGTATCCTTTTCTAACGATCCTTACATATTAGCTTCTCAAGCTAAACAAAGTTTTTACTCTAGGGAGAGTGAGTCGTCTACTTGGTATGTTGCTATGAAGTGTCCTTCTAGAAGTTATATAGAGGGTAATATAGAACATGGATATATAGATATAGGTCCTTTCCCTGCAGTTGTTGACATGGATGACGATGACTTGAGAGATGAAGCTCAGAATGACAGAACTGATTGTGAAGGAATTTATGTCTAAAATGCAAGAACTGATTGTGA
>OVBA01004068.1:13773-25009 GCA_900406435.1 Lepidium aucheri
AATGCAAGAACTGATTGTGAATGCCTTTTCAGGTAATATTAGATGGGTCGACTAAAGAAGAAGTCCAACAAACGTAAGAAGGCTTTAGAAGAAGATGAGGTCGAGTTCATAAGTACTAATTTTGAAGTAGAACAAGAATTGGAGGATCAGACTTTCAAAGCTGCTAATGAAGTGGGAAAAGAATTGGATGATCTAAACCCTGATTGAATAAATCAAGTAGCAGCTCCTAATGATTTCGATTTGATGAATTAGATAGGCATTTAATGAGTTTTTTGTTTACTAAGTTTTTTGTATATTATGATATGTGGCAGCTGAGATTGGAGATATGGATGGAGTAGAACAAGATATGGCAGCTGAGATTGGAGATATGGATGGAGTAGAACAAGATATGGCAGCTGAGAATGATAAGGAGCAACCTCAATGTAAGAGACGTCGCGGACCAACCATAATGAGAGATATCACAAAAGACCCTAATACTCGAGAGAGAGTTGACTATACTAACTTGGGAGAACCTTGTGGACCTGGATCTGTTAAGTTTTCTTCTTATGTAGGTCCTTTGGTGCGTGAACATGTACATGTGACCATTGAAGATTGGAGAAAAGTGAGTGAGGGAACAAAGACGATTCTGTGGAAACCTGTCCAGTTATTTATATGACTGCTGAAATCTGTCCAATTATTTATGTGTTTGTATTGTGATTGCAGGCAAGATTTGAGCTAGATGAAGATTACCAAAAAGTTGCGGTTCTTAGATAGATGGAATGTTTATGGAGAGCTTCTAAATCACGATTTGTTACTGAGATTAGGAATGCTCCCAACAACCAGGCCACAATGAAAATGCGGCCAAAAAACATTCCAATAAATGAATGGAGAAATTTTGTGAAAGTAAAAACAAGCAAAGCTTTTGAGGTAATAAATCATAAATAAGTTTATATTGTAAATAAGTTCCAATAGATGATTATTGCAAAGCTTTTATATTAAAACTGTCAATAATTGTGATTGAATTTCTATGTATATAGCTTTTAAGTGATAAATATAAGGAGCGCAGGCATAACCCGATTTTTCATACTTTTAGCTGTCGAGGAATGGTTAGACTAATAGAGGACATGGTAAATATATTGTGATCCAATTTGTTTTTTAAAATATATTACTGTTACTGATGTATATTTGTATAGAAAAAGGAATCTCCTGAACCATCTTAAGTGACAAGACTCAAGGTATAAATTAAGTCAAGAACTAAGAAGGATGGTACACCAGTTAACACTAATGCAGCTGAAAAGATTGTAAGTTGTTGTAGAATTTTATTGTTTTGCGTATTCAGGCTTTAATTTGTTCAGTTTCTTAATCTACTTCCCTTTTTATATTAGATAAAGGCAGGTGAAGTACAAAATGATACTCCAACATCATCAAATCTTAAAGAAGATGGACTTTCATAGGTTCTGGGACCTGACAAGCCAGGTTGGTTAAGAGCAATGGGCAGAGGAATGAGCATGACCAAGCTTGCTTTTTTCCAAGTGATAAACAAGACTATGTCTCAAATGCAAGAAAATCATATCACTTTACAGCATAAAGTAAAAGACTTAGAAGCTGAAATTTTAAGTATGAAGGTAAAAAAACCATTCACTAAACATTATGGTAAATTGTATGTGTAAATAGAAGCTGAAAGTCCAAGTCTAAATGTCACAGAAAGCAGATGCATAAATTGGGGAAAACTCAGCTCCTAGAGTAAGTGAACATATTTGTGTTAAAATATAAGTTCATTTTGTTTTCTAACTGGTGCTTTGTTTTTTAGAATGTAAACAGACGATCACACCCAAGGTGTTTGGTTGTTGACTAGTGTGGTTCGAATGAAGGAAATGCTGAAGTACGTTTTTTGTCTTCTGATCCTCAAGACTTTGTCAATGATATTCTGTTAGGCCCTAACGCAGTTAAGATATTAGTGGAAGCTGCTACAAAACCAGAAGCATTCTTATGGAGACCTGCAACGAATATGTCCTGTATTGAACAAGCTGTGGGCCAAATTATTGCATGGCCTTCAAAAAACTACAATCTCTTGGATGTGATGTCTGAGTATGAGGATATAACACATCTGGTAGGTATTTCAGATTAAATTAATAAGTTGCACATAGTTAAAATTTTGATGAATAACTATTTGGTGATATTGTATAGGGAGAAGACAATACTAATAAGTGCAAACTACTAGATTGGAGTGGGGACAAAGAAGTTGTTGCAGAAGGGTTTTGGCAGACAAAGATCAAAATCAATGGTTAATGGAATCCTATTAGGTCTGAATGCAATGAAGGTATTCATTGATGTTGTAATAGAACCTGAGACATTTCTATAACGACCTATAGTAGAAGTTAGCAGACTGGAAGACTGATTCAAGGTATTTGTAGCATGGCCAGCCACGTGTGTTTTTTTTGGAAACCCACACTCTCCACATGAAAGCTCATTCTCTCAACACAAAATGCAGCAATTGGAAAGAACATCATCACAGGTCGAGAAAGCTGCAGCAACACCACCAGCACATGTCAAGAAGGCGAAAAAGGTGTTACAGTCATCACCTGTTCAAAGCTCTCCGGTAATATATGTTTATATTCCTTTGTATGATTTATTCAAGTTGTTCACTTGTTGTCAAACATATAATATATGCTTGCAGCGTAGAAAGAAAGAAGCAAATCAAAGGTGAAAACTTATGGATATTAGTGGGAAACAGAGAGTAGTTGCAGAGGGAAGTTGGGCTTTAGATGATCCAGAACAGAAGGTCCATTTCATTCCACTTGGACCATATGCTGTTAAGGTTTAGGTAGATGTGGTGAAGGTCACTGATGCAGCAATTTGGAGGCCTTGTTCTGAGATAGAGTACATGACAGATGCTTCAGGTACAGCTATAGCATGGCCAAAGGAAAAGATGATTATCTATTGACTAGTATTGTATGATGTTGTTGTCTTGAAAGCATGGAACATATTTTATTAGGATGGTGTTGTTGACTAGAACATGTATGGTTTGGATGACTTTTGATGTAATGGTCTTTTGGAGGAAAACATGTATGGATTAGTGATCTTTTGGTCAATATATATAAATTAGTTTCTTATTTGGTATTTTGCTCAATATTAATGCATTACATGTTAATTTTCAAATTAAAAAAGCACAAACAAATCTATACCTCGATAGAACCATGAGGAATACAAACTAAACCGTAGCTCATAATAACTGTCATAATTCTAGACATTACAGCAAGTAAATAATATTATGAAAATAAATATTAGAACAACGGAAAAATGCTACAGTAAAATTTAAATAGCGTTAAACAAGTTTAATAATACAATTAGTAATATCAAATACAAAACACTATTATAAAATAACATATGATAGCACCACCAGAAAACTCTATAATATACACGGACCCTATTATAGCTCCTGAAGACATAATGTTTACAAATGAGCTATGTATTATGTATGCTAGCGTTAATCATGAGCTAGGAATAATATTTCTTGTAGTGTATTGAAGTTGATGCTCTAGCTAGGTATCTTTCACACCACCCACCTTTGTCTCCTCTTGGGAGGGTTTAATGGGTTGCAACTGATCCTCTGATGTGAGAACTCTCGTGGACTCACCACTACCTTCCATATCCTCCATTTCAAGGTGAGAGACTAGAGTTGCGGTTTTTTCTTGAGATTGAGAGCTTGGTGGAGAATGAGCTAGAAAGTCAGAGAGAGTCGGGATGTAGGTACATACCGCAACTTCATGTGTGAGTTTTTGGCATGTGATGCAGAAGTTTGTAAGACCCTCATACTGGAAGAAGACTTGAGTTCGGTCTCCATTTTGCATGCAAATTGGTTTGTAGAACTTAAGTCGATCGTATGCATTGATATTAACTCGTGCTCTGATTAGACCGACTCTTGTGAGCAAGTATTTTTGCACATCAACTACAAGGACTTCTCCAAGGGTTTGTGCTATGAGACGTGTAGTTAGTGGAGTAGAGTAATGGAGAGGCAAATCAATGATTTGGATCCACATCGAGACCGTGGTGAGGAAGTCTGGAGGAGGGTAAGCTTCCCATCATTGTAAAGCACGAGCCAGCCATTAAAATTGATCGGCTGTAAACAGAGGATCAAGATAAGATCCGAGTCGTATGAAAAGAGAAACTGGACATACCTTTCCTCTTGTACTCTCCCTGTGATGCTTGTATCCATCTTCCATTATTTGGGAAGTTGAGTAGCCATCTCAAGAAGATTTTGCCTTGCCGGGTTGACTGGTTTGGCCACAAGGCTTCGCCGGCAAAGTTCCAACGCATTACAATATGTGTAATTTGGAAGGTAAACCGCCTCATCACTTCTTCCCATATGAAATTGTGTAGCTGCCATCCAAAAGTTCTCCGCCATGCTAGGAGTAGAAAAAGTGAGTGGAGAGAAAGTAGAAAGGTAAGAGTGAAAAGGTTAGTGGTGTTGTGTTGCGGATGAGTCCTCCGTATATAAGCTGAGTTTGAGATCTCGACATCATCATTTCCGATTGCCAAGTGGCATTGGCGTGGAGTCTTCTCTCACCTGCACAAGTATTAAGGCGGTGCATGTTGAGCATGGAGATTGGAGCGCCGCCTTCTCCTAGCCGATATATTTAGGCGAGATTATGTTCGCTCGCTTCTGATTAGTGCATTGTTATGGTGTAGCCACGTGTTGAGGGAAGAAGGAGTATATGGTGTGGGAATTGAGAGCTCATCATTACTTGTTTTTAGCTTTACCACATGCGGAAGATGAATAGGTGGGATTGGTTGTGAGTATTGAGGTAGAGTAAGGCGTGGGTGAGAAGAAGGTAAGGTTGAGTGTGTGGGAAGAATAAAAGACGAGAGGTTCATTGAATCATGGACCAAGACCCAATCTATTGGAGGTTTAATGCAACATCATTGGGCTTTAAATGAATGAGTAAATGGCTAATCATTAGAATTGATAATATGATTATATGTTGATGTGATGAGATTAAATGATCTTTATTAATGTGAGGAGGGAGAAAGAGGGGTAATATGGCTTTGATGGGAAAGTGGTTATGGTTGAAGGTGTTTTAGAAAAATTTCTAGGTATATATAGATAGAAGGTAGTAGTTTAAACGGTTAAAATTTAAAGAAAGATGAAGGAGATAATTAAAATAGAGGTGGTTGTTGAAGTTACGTACATGCAAAGGTGTAGATGGGTAATTATAGATATGTGTTGGAAGTGGCTTACGTGGGAGAGAAGTAAAGAAACTTACAAGACAAGCCATCGAGGTATGCCTGTGCCGATATAGTCTGTGAAGCGTGATTCAACAACCACACTGCGGGCAATCTGTTGTGTTAGAGCATCTTGGTGAGTCCTATCTAGGTTAAATTGGCAATGCTTTAACTGATGTTGTAGCTCTTTAGTTTTTTGGAGTTTGTAAGTGTGTCGAAGCCATTGTTCTGGAGCTGATAGAGACTGGAGAAGATCCTGATTTTGTATATAGACTGTGACCAAATCAATGTGGAGATCCTGTAGACAATGTAAAACCCATTGTAGTCCGTTAAGCTGCAAATCAAAGTTTGTGTTGGCTGCTTGTATCGTGTGCCTAGCATGCATGAATTTATGTTCATGGTTGTCTTTAATTATCCATGCACTTCCATGTAAGTCTAGATTCTTGTTCTAATGAGTAGCCCACCAGAGTGCATATCTAATGTTCAGATTAGAAGCGGAGGAAGTCATTGTCTGATTTATTCGAGCCATGGTGTGTTGCTTTCTTTGGTCCCTTTGTATTTGGTGCCATAATTTAGCTTCATTTAAGAAATCTTGAACTAAAAAGGAGATGTTGTTTCGCGTCTATTGGAAAATTGTTGTGTTCCTGTATTTTCCAAATTTTCCATAGAATCCAGGGGAAAACAAGTCGAATTTTCTCTGGTATCCGTCTATTCCCACTAAATTTAATTAGGTGTCCAAAGTTGATGTTTAAATCGGAGTCATGGAAACCTTGTTGTGGCATTGGGAAATGGGATAGTCTCCAGAATTATTTGGTCGGGTGGCATTGAAATAACATGTGATTGATGGTCTCCAAATGGGTCTCACAAATTTTACAAAATCCTGATGGTGATATAGAACGATGAGCCAGTAGAGAATTGACTGCTAGTGCATTAGATAGAGCCTTCCACATGAAAAATTTAATTTCGTTGGGAGCGTGCAGTTTCCAAATTTGTTGTTTAAGCTGTGTGGTATGTGAAGCTCTCCTAGTCGGGTGAAAATTTCCTATGTCATTGATATGATTGCGCAGCCAGTATCCACTCTTTGCTGTGTAATTCCCTGAATTATTGAAACTCCATATCCATTTGTCTTCCAATCCCGGAGTTATTTGGATCGAAGTTATAAAAGGGATTTCACTATGGTGAAAAGTTGAGTGGAGGGTTGCAATGTTCCAACTATTTGAATGAAGTAGATCAAAGACTTTAAGGTTGACATTATAGAGCGAGAGTCGACTGAGTGGTCTTCTTGGTCTGGAGTCCATTATCCACTTGTCTATCCAAACAAAAGTACTGTGTCTATTACCAATTTGTTTAATAAGTCCTTGCTTGAGAAGCCATTTACCATGTTGAATGCTTCTCCATCCATAAGATGATTTTGGTCCACAGTTGCTTTCAAGGAAGCTAGAGGTTTGGTAGTATTTGGATTTATATGTGCGAGCAAAAAGGGAGTTGGGGTTATGTAATAGTCGCCAAGCTTGTTTACCTAGTAAAGCCTGGTTAAATTGTTCAAAATCTCTGAATCCCGGTCCTCCATTTTCTTTCATTGAGCATATTTGTTCCCATGCTATCCAAGGTATTTTTTTTCCTTGCTCATTATTCCACCAGTAGTTCCTTACTAGACTTGTTAAGTGGTGACATTGAGTCTTTGTTAGTTTGAAGCAGGACATAGTGTAGATAGGGAGAGCCATGGCCACTATTATTATTAGGATCTCCTTCTGGATAAGGTTTTATTGAACCAATTATCCGTCTTTTCAGATAATCTTTCTGTGATGAATTAGAATATTTCCTTTTTTCTGACTGGTGGGATCGGGAATACCTAGATATTTTCCCATACCCTGAGTTGAGGATATATTCAGAATTTAAGAGATCTGCGTAGTGATTGCAGAGGAGGTGGATCCAAATGATATAGTAGATTTATCATAGTTGATGATCTGCCCAGATGCAGTTGAGTAGCTGTGTAGTGTATCTCTGAGGGTTATGGCCTCATTGACAGTAGCACGACAAATGAAGAGACTGTCATCTGCATATAACAAATGATTAACTTTTGGTCCATCCTTGTGAAACTGGATATCGGTGAGGTGTTCTGATGAATTTAAATGGTTTAGTGTGGTGGTGAGCGCTTCTGTACATAGTATATAGATGTACGGGGAAATAGGGTCCCCTTGTCTAATTCCTTTGCGAGGTTGTATAAATCCGTGCACTTGTCCATTGATAAGGACTGAATATGATACAGATGTGATACAATCCATTATCAGTTGAACCCATTCCCGGTGGAAACCCAGTCCTAGTAGCACTGTACGGATGAAATCCCATTCAAGTCTATCATAAGCTTTTTAAATATCGGTTTTGATCAACATGAACTCACAGTGTCTTTTATTCCCCGCTTTGATGGAGTGCATGATCTCATGAGCAATGAGGATATTATCACTGATCAGTTTACCCGGTGTGAAGGCTCCTTGTGTATCTGAAATGATCTGATTCAGTAGCGGTTGTAATCTCTGGGTAATTATTTTATATTATCTTGTAGGTGATTGAGTAGAGGCTAATTGGTCGAAAATCTTGCATTCTTGACGGCGCTGTAGTCTTTGGTATGAGGGTGATATTTGTGTAATTCCATTCAGCCGGAAATTTTTTTGCTTTAAATACTATCTGAATCTCTGGTATAATGTTCGGGGAGAGTATATGCCAAAACTGCTGAAAGAATCTAGCCCTCATCCCATCAGGTCCTGGAGCACTGTCTGGTTTAATACTGAAAACGGCATTCCTGACTTCTTGTGGAGTTACTAAGGCCATTAGTACATCATTCATATTATTGGAAACTTTTGGTTGTATGTGTTGTGTAAAATCGTGGGTGCCATGGTGGGAAGAGGATTGGAAGAGTTGGTAAAAATAGCTTGCAGCAATATTGCCTTTGGATCCTTCTAAGTATTGCATAGAACCTGTTTCATCAAGCAATCCACGAATCAGATTTTTTTGTCTCTGTTGATTCACCCTACCATGAAAGAAGCTTGTATTAGCGTCCCCATCTCGTAGCCATTTTTGTCTGGATTTTTGTTTCCAGTATTCTTCTTCACATTGTGCCTGATGAGTAATCTCTAGTTTAATTTGTGATATTCTTCCTAGATTTGGGTTTGTCTTGGTGATTTCCTATTGTAGTTGGCTGCGAAGTGTAGAGAGAGCTAGTGCAGGATTTGCAAATTTTTCTTTTTTCCATTGGATTATTTCTTTCTTACATTGATTTATTCGGTCTGAGAGTGAACAGTCTCTGATTCCTGCAGGTGCTGCCCAACATGTGTTGATTAAGGTGGAGAAATTAGATTGGTAGATCCACCGTTTATCAAAAAAAAATCTCTTCTGAAAAGAGAATTCGTCTGCTACAAAGGTCGTGAGGATGGGTCTGTGGTCGGATCCCAGCAATTCCATATACTGTGTATGTGTCTTTGGGAAAATTCTATGAAGTTGTTCATTTCCATATGCTTTATCCAGCCGAATTTGGATCCATTGGTTATTACGAACCCCCATCCAAGAAAACCGAGGCCCTGAGCTTTTGAATTCTTGCATGTTACATTCTAATAGTAGATGATTAAAGTTTTCCATAGTCCTTGTTTGTCTGGGTGGACCTCCGCATTTTTTCGCATTACTCTGGATCTCGTTGAACTCACCCATCAAGATCCATGCTGTAGTCCTAGACCTGTTAATATTTCGGACATTGTCTCAAACCCTTCCGCGGAGGTATGGGATCGGGTGTCCATAGATAAAAGATACATGAATCCTATGCATACCAATTCTTAAATTTATGTCAATAATGTTAGCATCTCCATATAATATCTCGAGGTCTTCTTTGAATTTCCAAAAAATGGCCAGTCCTCCACTAAGGCATACTAGATTAATGATGTGATAATTCTGATAACCTAACCAATGCATAATCTTAAGGACATGGTCTTGTGAGTTTTTTGTTTCCATGAGGAATAGATAGTCCAGAAATAAGGTTTTCCTTTTTCCTTAAGACGTCGAACTGTCAAGATATTCCTCAATCCTTGACAGTTCCAATTGAGTATACTCATGGATTTTTGGGTGACTTAGGGAAAGTCACCATACCTTTTGAGAGTTCATTGCTTGTTGTAGCGATTGGTCCCGCCTCATCCTGGATCTTTCTTTTCTTTATTCTATTGAAGTCAAGTTTAGTAGTCGTTGAATTGTCCACTGCCTGGTAAGTGTGTTGTGTTAGGGTCTCTTGTGATGCAAGCAGAGGGCTTGTTCTTTTTGTGTGGTAGTTATGTTTGAGTTTGGGATTTCTTTTTGGTTTAAGGTGTGCCTCTAACAATGGAGGGGTAGCCTGAATGGTTTCACTCCCTAATTTAGAAATAGTGGAATCAGGAAGTCCCAGGCAGAAGGAAGGGGGAACATTGGATGGTCCTAGGAGTGCTCCTTGTATTGTGTGTGTGTATCTTATAGTTTTTAGCATCCTTGTCCGTTTTAAATGTTGAGACTTCCACATTAAGAGAAGTTAGCTGTTTGTTTGAACATAAGGGAACAACATCATATTTTCCAAAGCTTCCCTGACTTTTGCAAACATTCTCTTCCGGTATATGCATGTTGATGCTTGTCATTTCTTGCTGAGTCGGCATAGGGTTGGTAATTTGTTCAGCCCCTTCTGGGCTCCTTGCATCCTCGTGAGCTAGTGGTGAGGGAGGTGGTGAAGCTAACCAGGGATAATGTGTTTTATAATGTGTAAGCCGAAAGTAGTAGTGGCATGATTTTCTAACCCTCTCATATCCAAAGCCGATGTTAATCACTTTACCATCAGGGAATCGGAAAGACCGAGATGGTTTGAGTGGACCATCTAGATCATATTTAACTTTAATACGAATATATGCATGCAGCTTGGTTCTATTATCATCGTGATCGATTTCTAGCACTTCTCCAATTGTTGATCCCACCGCTCTAAATAGATCGGTGGTGTGGTGGATTGAAGGAATGTTAAACATTCTTACCCAAAAATGGAGCTGTCAAGATGCGGTAGTTATCAAGCATAGATCCTTTACATTCTACTACTAAGCCCCAATCATCAAAATTCCAAAATCATTGATCTATGATTGGTTGTAGGGCTTCTTCTGATGGAAATTTGAATTGAAAGTGATCGTTGGATAGCACTGTTCCAATGATCTTTGCATGTGTGCGCCAGATTCGAGGCATGGTTAACATGACCTTCACCATATTTTGCTTAGAAGGATTGAGGATTCTTCCAATCAGCATAAGGTCGTATGATTGTGCAGCTGTGTAGGATCCGTCTGCTAGTAAATTAATTGGTTCTTCTTGGGTTATATTCATCGATCTTAGTGCTTCATCTATGTTGTGGTTAGCCCGTTCCATTGCATGTAACTGGATCTTTAGCTAATGGTGTTAAGTAGATGTGTTAAGGGTGAGATGAGCAAAGATGTATCTTGAGGACATCACAGAGATATATGTGTAAGAATCAAAGAGAGAAACTGATGGTTTAAGAGGCTAAAGGGAATAGAGAGTTTAAGTATTCTTTGGCTAAAATCTTTGATCAAACATGCAAAAGAATTTTAGTGGTGAGGAGCGAAGGAGGAGGAGATTGGAAATGGTTGATCGGAATACTCACCCTCAGGTTTCATCACAGGTTGGAGCTGTAGGGCAATTCTTCATTGTATCCGGTGTTATTCATGCATGTGTAGATCGGTCGGTGCATCGGTTGCGAGAAGCAGCGAAGCTCAATAGTGTCTCTTGTTCTCCAAATTGTGCTTGTATGTGAGTGAACTGAGTGGGCAATTACGGAGGAGATGATGTGAAGTTTTGGTGCGATCTGTTCACATGAAACAGAGAGGAAGAACCGGCAGGGTCAAAAGATTCTCCGGTGAGAGACTCTTACTCTCATTCCGCGAGAGAGAAGAGAAGTTCTTTCGTTTATATTTGTTTATGACAAGTAGTGTGATTTATTTGTTGATTAAAGAAGAGTGTGCTTAAATCAAAGCAA
>OVBA01004069.1:2686-25006 GCA_900406435.1 Lepidium aucheri
TGGAGAACGAGTTTTTGAGGGAACCCCAAGGAACTTAAGAGAGAACTTGAAAATTAAGGGAAATCCAGTCTGAATCCTAGATAGAAAGATCAAAATTGATCGTAGAAAGAAAACCCGAATGGTGCAAATAGAATGGGATTGCGATCGGGAACTTGAGACTACTTGGGAACCAGAACTTAGGATGAGGGAAAGTTTCCCTAATTTGTTTGACACACAAGATGGTTGGACCATCTATTGTTTAGATTTGAGGTCGAATCCTATGTAGTGTGGGAGAATTATAATACCCACGTTCGGTAAATCCGTGAACGCACTAGGTGCGGTATGAGAATACGGTACAAACGGACAAACCAAACAAGGTCATTTGGTATAGTCGAGACAAAGAAGGGCATTGGAAGCCTAGGGAATGATTAAGATCAAGCAAAACCATGGCAAATAAGTTGAGGAAGGAATTTAGGACAAGATTTGAGAATTGGGACCGAACCGGTCGGATCAGACAAGATTGGTCGGGTCGGACAGCTCGGTCAGATTAGACAAGATTGGTCGGATCGGACGGCACGGTTGAATCGGACATGATTGGTCGGATCGGACATCATGGTCAGATCGGACAGGATTGGTCGGATTGGACAGCACAGTCAGATCGGACAGCACAGTCAAATCGGACAGGATCAGTCAGATCAGACATGCGCGGTCGGTTCAGACAGCAATGTCCGGATTAGACGAATTGGTTGGATTAGAGATCTTGGTTCGAATCGGATATGGTTAGTCCAAGCTTGGACATGAACCTCCTAGGTTCAGACATGTTGTGTTTAGTCTTGAAGAAGTTTGGTTCGTGAGAGGTCATGAGTTGTCAATGAAAGGATAAGGGTTCTTGTTTGGAAAAGAGTTTATTAGTTGTCCGAATGAGTAGTCTAATGGGCCAATGAAAAGAGCAATGTGATATGGGCCAAAGATTGTTTGTTATGGGCCAAAGGATGTTTAAAAGGGTTGATTAAAAGGGGCTTGAGCTTGGCCCAACTAAAGGATGAGGGTTAAGGATTAGGTTAACTTAGAGCATATAAATAAGATCCTTAATCCTTCCTAGAAAAGGAATCCGCAAAATTAAACCTAAAATTAAGAGAGAGAGCTCGAAACCAACCAAAATAAATCGATCTAGTGGAAGCAAGAAAAGAGGTTGAATTGAGTTGAAGGTTTTGCTAGAATTGGCAAATTGAAACCCATAATGCAAAGAGAAACCCGAAAGAGAGCTAAGGCAAAGGTGAGTTCGTGACCGTGAGGCTTGACTAGTCTTGTATTTGGTAATATGTTGAATAGAACTCTAGAATGGTTAGGTTGAATGGTTAGGTGAGAGAGGAATGACCATGTGGGTCGTGATTGTGATATGAGAACCTGAGAGTTTGTTTATGTGATATGTGAACCATGTGTTCGGACTCTGTGACTTGAGAACCTGAGGGTTCGTTTACGAGATTTGAGAACCTGAGGGTTCGTTTATGTGACTTGAGAACCTGAGGGTTCGTGATATGTGACTTGAGAACCTAAGGGTTCGTGATATGTTAAGGATGATGCTCTGAACATAAAGGTTACTTTAGCTGATCCAGAAGTAACCTGGGTAGTTAAACTAATCGATGAGTTAACCCTGAAATCGTGTTCTCTGGTTTATTTGATTTGTTATTGAATACATGTTCTGGTTATAGCCTAGTGGGACGGAATGACAGAACCACTAAGCAAATTCGTGTGCTTTTTCAATCTGCGTGATTGTAGGTAATGGCTCGGCCAATGATCGAGAAAGTGGCTAGTAGGAGCGAGACCAAGACAGAAGGGAGAGGAGGTGGATTTAGAGATGAAAATTGGGAGTTTTATTTTATGTTATTTAAATTTGAACTTGATGCTAGAACCGCTTTCAATTTGTTAAGTTATTGTTTGTTATTGAACCTTGAACTTAGTTTGAATAAGAATGGAACCGAATTTTATTATGAACTGATTTGGCTTGTCACATCTTTTAATTGAATTTTGACTTAGTGAATAATGGGTTTGAAATGGCTAAGTGTAAGGTCCCCCAAGACCTTACTAAAATGTATCGGAACTTGAGTTTAATGAGTTGGGGTGTTACATCAACTCTGTTGTTTCTGCAGCATTCATAAGGAAGCAAGGCTATGCGACATGGACGTGGTGCAGAGCGTTTTGGAGTGTTTCCCAAGACCAGGGGAAGCCCTAAAAGAACTGAGACAATTTAAGTAGTACTAAGCACTTGGAGAAAGGTTGAGCTTTCTAAGAAGAAAAATAGAGAGTTCATGATTTAAGGTTAAGGTGTTTTGGTGTGTGATACTGAGAGAGTGACAACAGCTACAAGTTTGTAGTGCTATGTGAGTTTTGAATAGTTTAGGATAAGTCAGTGTTGAACCAATGTTGGATAATCTGTTCTACATCTAGTGTTAGTGCTCTAGTTTGGTATTTTCAAATATCACTTTTCTTTCTTATCAACTCCGATAAACATTTACTCACATTCTCATAGAAGAAAGATTTTCACTTCTCAAAACTAAAGGTAACCTTTAGACTAAACGCCTCACAAAAACGCTCCAGCACACCCCGTATTAATATATGCGATATATGTGGCCCCTTTTTGATATTTTTATTGGTTTTCGTGCTTTTTCTACAACTCATCAAACAATCAAATGATATAATCTCTCAATGTAGAGTACGAAGAGATATGAAGACAAGGGATATCTCTGCTATAACCCTTCTAATGGCTTAAATCCTGTCATCTTTTCCCCATTCCATAGTAGACTCATTAATAAGCCGTACACACAACTCATGATCCAATTGACCTATAATTCACTAAATTGCACCGCCTAGAGAGTATCTTCAAAAAAGTCCAGTTGAATACGATCATATGATTTCTCAAGGTAACATCAAAACATAGCAATTTTTTTTTTGCCTTATAGGAAGAAATACTTCTTGTAGTATGAAAATATTATCCACATTTAATCTCCCCAAGATAAAGCTCACTTGAGTATACTTTATCAGTTGAGACATAAACCATTTCAACTGGCTCACCATTGTCTTTATGATAGCTTTAAACAGTACATTACATAAACTACTCGGGAGAAACTGTATGATAGTCTCCGGTTTTGTTACCTTGGCAATAAAAACCAACAACACGTCATTAGTCCATTCTGGAAGCCTAACCGTAGCAAAAAAGTCAAGCACAAATTGCGAGACCGAATCACTAGAAATATCCCTATTTTTTTGATAAACATAGGTTGAAACCCAATTGAACTCTTCACTTCACCAACAATCAAAGGTTTCTCAAGGCATCTCACATCCTCTAAACTAAGGCCCATAAAACAAACAATGACAGCTTCTCGACAATCTCAGCGACTTCTTTCAAGGAATATAATCAGAAGAAGAAGGATAAGACCAATTTCTCTAGTTCTGGCGGGTCCAAAATCCATCTTCCCCCCTCATTCTTCAACATATCAATTTTATTTGTTTCTTGCAGATTATAGTTAAGCTGTAGAAAAACATAGTATTCTGATTACCTAATACAATATGAGAAAATGGTCAAATTAATACCAAACTTACGCGTTTTTCTATTTTAATCCTGAACTTCTTCTCTCTCCAAAAAATATCGAACTTGTTGTTGACCATGCCAAATAAAGATCGCCGTTAGTCAAACTTAACATATGTTAAACGATGTTAGTTTAATTTAAACAAATCATGCAAAAATACTAATATACCCTTCATTTAAATTGAAAAAAACTCTGAAAGCCAAAAACACTAAAAAGACTCGAACCACTCACCTTTTGGTATAAAAGGAACTACCATTACCACTAGACTACTTAAATATTTTAGTGCAAGTATACAATATATAATATATTAGTATATTTTGATAAATATCGTAAAATTACTTCCGATTAATCCCACATAATTTCTGAGTAACTGATTATGGGTTACATTAGGCTGGGAATAATACCCGACCCAAATTTTCCGACTTGATCTGAACAGCATTTCAGATTTTTAAGTGATTTGGATCAGTTTGGGTTGGTTTTTTGAGATTTTTTGAGATTATTTTCGGATTTTTCAATTTTTTTTTTTCGAAATTTTTAGGTCAATTCAAAACAATTGAATACTATCCGAACTACCTGAAAATCGGAAAATAATCTCAAAATATCCCAAAAAATTGATCTGAACCGACCCGAATCACTTAAAAATCTGAAATGCGGTTCGGGTCGGGTCAGAAAATTTGGGTCGGGTATTAATTCCAGTCCTAGTCTAACCCATAATCAGTTACTCAGAAATTATGCGGAATTAATCGGAAATAATTTTACAATATTTATCAAAATATACTAATATATATTTTATATTGTATACCCACACCGAAATGTTTAAGTAGTCTAGTGGCAATAATAGTTTTTTTTATTCCAAAAGGTGAGGGGTTCAAGTCTTTTTAGTGTTATTTGGCTTTCACAGTTTTTTTCAATTTAAATGAAGGGTATATTAGTATTTCCCATGATCCGTTTAAATTAAACCAACACCGTTTAACATATGCTAAGTTTGACTAACGACGATCTTTATTTGGCGTTGTCAACAACAAGTTCGATATTTTTTTGGAGAAAGAAGAAGTTCGGTATTAAAATAGAAAAAACGCGTAAGTTCGATATTAATTTGACCGTTTTCTCAATACAATATATTTCTCCCTTTATTTTTGGAACTAATGAATCTTTTCTTTTTCGATAATTAAATCAAACTCCTTAATCAAGTGCTCTCCTTTATCTTAAGTTGCGTTACTCGAGTTATTATCAAATAAGGTCTGAAAATATTAATCTCATGTAAGAGCTTATTCTTCCGGCGTTGAATATGGCTAAACAACTCCTTATTACATATCTTGAGGGTCCGCTGAAGATTCTTCAAAGCCATCAGTGTACTTATGTTCTTATCCCATGAAACAGAAAAGATATTCTTAAACCCTTCATGTTGAAGCCAAGTTGGCTCAAATCTGAACAGCCTCATAAGAGGATCACAAACAATCTCCAGCCAGAGTTAGACATACAAGGATGCATGAGCGAGGACAAAAATGGAAATATGTCTCACTGATGCATCTTACCATTTCAAATGCACATGAGCGTAGCACAATACGCTATCTAATCGTTTTGCTACAAAGGTTCTGTCAACATGAAACTTTTCCAAGTGAATGGAAAACCTCTAAAACCCAACTCTATCAAAGATATTTTAATATATTATTGAAAGCTAGGGAGTCAGGCGATAAACTTAAATGGCCTATCATGCGCTCATCAAATAGAAGAATAGTGTTAGAATTCCCTCCCACGATAAGTAGATTGATTTTTAAGCAAATAATGCGGTTCAGTTCACCCCATAGTCCACTATGCCGGCTCACGGATAGGTATTCATAAACCGCAAGAATGTTTAGTGTATCAAAGCCCGACACTACTCTTGCGTGAATAAATTGGTCATATGACTCTACATTAAAAATGTACCCATGCTAATCCTCCACAACAACCACAACCCTTACTTTGACCCACTTCATCCACTCTAGATGACTGCTCAAAACTGAGCTCTTGACCAATTGCATGTGATCATTACCTGCATGAGTTTCGAGCAGACCAAGAATGTTCACTTTAAACTTCCTTAGTATGTACCTAATTGACATTCCAAAGTTGGGTTTACTTGATCCCCGAAAATTCCAAAATAAGCAATTTAACATCTTTAAAAGATATACTCGTAAAAGAGCTACCGGAGAACAGCCCCCCCCCCACATAACCTCATGAGGGTTTGTGCACAGACTGTTCGTCACGCTGATTCTTAGCTCGCGATCGAGCTAACCTCAAACATTTCATAGCTTCTTGAATCTGCACCAACTCATTCTCACTATGTTGTTATTATTATTATTCAAAAACATTCTTCCTTGTCTACCCATTGTCTATGTTTCAATTCTCAATCTTTTTTCCGAATTTGATAGCTCCAACTCACTGTTTTCCAGACCAAAAAACAAACTCTGTGTGGGTCAGTTTGGTATTTGCTTCAATCATAGTTTGTTACCATATGAAATTCTACTTCCACTACCTTGCTTTACTTCACTACATCCCACAACTGACTTCTTCCCCATGTCTATGGATGATAAACATGTTTTTATCGGTTTCTAACCTTTGTTTTTATGTATTTTATTGAGTCAAAGCGTGTATTTTAGAGTTTTTAGTATGTTATTTAGTATTTTTAGGTCATAGGTCACATTGAGAGAATATGAGCTGTTTTGAGTGAAAACGAGTATATGAAAATACAGAATCAGGCAGCCACGTCAGAAGTTTGGTGTTTTTTGAAAGACTTCCCACCGTTGGATTGAGCTTAAAGTTTGGCACAAGATACCCACGGGAGTTAACTTTCATTCAAATGTGGTTTGAGGGAAATCGAACAAATGATTGGAAAGGTATGTCGATTTTAGTGAAGATAGATCGTATCTGGGTCGGTTCTGCGCGAAAACTTGAAAATCTCCATATTTTGGCCTGTTTGATTTAAGTTGTACTAGAAACAAATTTTAGGGTATTAGAACTAGGTTTTTGACTACTTTTGAGACACACTTTCATAATTCACAACGCCCACTTCTAGTTTTATTTTGTGAGCTCTAGGGAGAAAATGTCACTCTCTACCACTTTTGGAGAAGATTTTTGAACCCTTTTTAGTTTTATTGTAATTTCGTTATGAGTTTATTTCTTTTTCCTTGTTTGTTCTTCCTGCTATGTTTGAGTAATATTCTAATCAAGTTTAAGATTTTCTAGGGATTAGGGAATCAATGATTTATTAACAAATAGGGCTTAATCTTAATATTTTCCATCTATTGCTGAGTTTAATGCTTAGGTTAACTTGATCACCTACTTATGATAATAGGTTGTTCAACTCACTAAAAGTTCTTGTTAAATGCCTGAAATAGCATAGACAATGAACTATATTATTATGTCTGAGTAGAGAATTCATTGTAATCTATGCCCTGAATAGTTTCATGGTTTTGATTACTTACTTCCTGATCAATTCCATGTGCTTGATGTTTTTATTTTATTGAGTTTAAATTGTTTATTTTCATTGTTTATATTTATTTTAATAACAACCATTTATTTTCTTCTTAGCTTAAGTTCATTCTAAAGATTGATAGTGTAACTCTTAGTCTTTGAAGATTCGATTGCTAGAATACTACTTTGTTTGCTATGCACTTACAGTAGGATTCTAATGTTAAGACCTGAGTGTATCAATGACCCCAAATTTGGCAATCTCTTTTCCCTTGGTTAACTCCACCACAACCTTTCTATCAGGTAAATACTATGAAACTTCATTATCTTTGTTAGTACTAGTCAATCTCATTTGCTATGTACTCAATTTAGTCACTGTAGATACATTCAAGTTATTAAGTTGATTTATGGGACTGATATTCCCTTGATTTACATTTTTTGGAATCTCTTGCAATGTTTTTTTGTCACTATTAGAGCCTCTTGTGATGAAGGCAACATTTTGTGGTGGAGATCCCCTTTTACGAGTTATCTTCTTCACCATTGTAAATTCATTTCAACCTATGTATCAATAATCGTCACTAGTGTCACAAAAACTGGAGGAAACGACATAGTTGTCACCCGAGCTGCCATCTTACAGGCGTGAACTAAGCGCCCAAAAACACCACAACCCGAGCAAATAGTCGAGAATCCCTTTTATGAAATAAAGTATCACTCTCTATTTATTATAAGTGAAACTTTTAAAGGTTTAGCTAAGTTCACTCTAATACGGATTCTGGCAAATCATGCCCTCTCAAAACTTAACAGTGTGTCATCAACTCTCACTCGTAAATCTAGACCTCTGCCCATAAAATATATAGATATTATCAAGGCAAACCCAAACTTGCGCAAGGTAGCTTGTGAATACGCTCCATGGAGCTCCTGATTACGCAGCAAGATATTCCTTTTTACTCTAAATCTAACCATAAGGAATTAACGTGCAAGGTCCATGACATACATCACACCTTGTGGTTTCCACAACTTACGAGGCTTCTTATTCATCACCGTTATACTCATATTACGACCTAATACTTTTTTAGAGTCTGTTCATCATCGCTAAGGCATCACCCCTATTGTTATTACAGCTTCACCGTTGGAACTCCACACTTAACCGTGACATGACAAAAATATCATCGATCAAAGTCTCGAAAGTCGAAAAACCACCAGAGCTCATACTCGCCACTCACAAGGCCTATATTCTCGAGTCATCGAGGTCCCACCTTTTCACAAACGCTTTTTATAGTGGCATCAATGATATCACAAAGTTTTAGCCGTAGAACTACTACAAGTGCACAACAACAAAGTAGTAAGAAGGGATCCAATCCACGAGGACCAAGTAGTCACACTATCAATCCTAAACCAAATTTAAGCTAAGCAATCAAAAAAGAGGTGTTAATGGCAATTACCGAATCAGAAATTAAACAATGTAAATTCAATAATAAAAACATGAAGTTCATGGAATTGATTCGGGAAATAAGAATCTATATCACGAAATTATACAGGACAAGATTAAGATCAATACTCGACTCAGACATAACTGTATAGCAAACCCACTGTCATGGTGCCTACTACTATATCTAGCAACCTAGAAATCCTAAACTATCGTTTGACTCTATAGATCTAAATATGCATTATCAGATTGGTCTGATATGTCAACAATTAGCCTTAAATTAGCTTTCGTTGGTTAAGGACTAATTGCTCATCTATGTTCTTTCAGGCATCTAATAAGCTTTTGGAGAGTTAAACAACCTATGATCAATAAAATAGTTAGCTACTCTAGTCTAAACATTAAGATCAACAATAGATAAGAACTCATCAGGATTGAGCCCTATTTAGTCCTAATTCATTGATTCTCTAGTTCCCTAGGAAACTCTAAACTTGATTATGAAATTACTTAGACATGATTGAAGCGAACAAAGCAACATACAAGAAAGAAAACATAATTGAATCGAAAGGTATAATAGTAGGGTTTAGAAATCTTCTCCAAAGATGAAACCTTCTCCCTAAATCGCTCAAGTAGAACAAAAAATAATATCCCTTGTCATCTCTCTCAAAAATTACTCTAAAAAAATCCTTGAATATGTTAAAACGTGTTTTGTAAAAAATAAGGAAAAATCAGGTTTCCCATCGCAAGCTCGAGGATCGATCGATCCGGATGCAGATCGATCAATCCAAATTATAAGCGGTCGATCTCCGTGGCAACTGGTAAATCTCCAAGTCGGATGCAATTCACTCAGAGGATTGGAATGGTCAATCCTATGACACAAGGTCGAACCTCAGGTCGGGCGCATATTGTGATGGCTAGGAGACCAATCGATCAAGCGAGGTAGGTCAATCTACAACTCGTGCACAAATTCTGATGCTGTAAAGGATCGATTGATCCAGATGCAAATTGATCGATTCTGATGTCTTGTAAAAACCCCAGAATTTCACCAAATTGCTCCAATCCATGTCTTGAGTTCATAATCCAAGTTTAACCTATTTTGTACATGCAAGGACTCAAAAACACTACAAATGACTCTACATACATTCAAAATAATGAGTTAAAAACCGATAATTATGAGGTACATCAATTCTCCTAGACTTAGCTTCTTGCTTTTCCTTAAGTAAAGAAACAAAAGGCTAAAAGAACAGTGCAACCAAAGGAACTCATTCTTCCTAAGAATACTGCAAGTCGATCCCTTTAGTAAACCACACGAAACTTACCTGACAAAACTGAGACCACCTTGTACTTCCCCCAAACTTAGCAATTGTCCCAATCGAACTCCACAATCCAAGTGGTGACCCGAATGCACCATACCGACTTCCTAAGATATTTAAGTGCGATCTCATCAAGGGGATATTGATCAAAGGACACATAGGTTTCCTTTTCACCCTCAGAATTACCTTCTGTATGGTTCCTTTCTCCTCATTCCTTTTTCATTGCAAACTAACTCAAATTTTCATTTGGTTGGTTTTTTAAGCAACTCAAAAGGTGTAAGCAAGAGTAGCGTCATAGGAGTTCTTCTCAGTCTACTAAAATCACTCAAGTAAGAGCCACCATCATTGGAATTTACCTCAATCTTGATAACGTCATTGGAGTTTTCCCTTAGCTTACCAACATTACTTAAGCAAATAGAAGCGTCACTGAAGCATTTTTTTCCCTCAGCCTACTAATAGAGCCTCAACCTCGTCAGAATAATACTTAAAATGATATAGAGAGGGAAACGATACTTACACAGGAAAATCAGTCATTGTTACTGAATGGAGAACCTGATCCGATGCATACCAACCCTGTTGACAAGAAAATTAAACAGGTTAGGTGTGAAGTCGGCATTTGATTCTTCGAGTCCCAAAAGGATATGGGTAAAGCTAAGAAGTTATATAATCTCTGAGTTTTGTAATAGTTAATTGATTCCTTTCAGGCTTGAATCAATAGTACCTTGAAAATGCGATAAACCTCAAAAACCATAGTTCCTAGAATCAATTTCTAAACTCAATAACAACATACTAACTTTTAAAAAACATAGAATGACTCAAAAAGGAAAAACAAAAGAGAGAAAATGTGTTAGTCACAGCAAGTATCCTCCCCCAGACTTACTTCACACCGTCCCCGGTGTGAGAATAAGCCTAAAAGAAGCGCGACTTAAGCTAAAACAATGGAAAGTTAGGAAAAAGTTATTTGTGCAAAACCGATAAACCTGGGCAGTGGACCGACCGGTCGTATATGAGATCACTCGATGTGATGTGTATGGAAGCTAGATCAAGCTCTGGTCGGTTTACAGATCGGACACAATGTCGGATGGTCTACCAGATTGATCGATCTTGTGCATGCGGTTGAGCTGGAGATCATGCACAAAAATTATTCAACCAAGAGGAACGGTCGATCCTACTTGGGGTCGATCGATCAAAACTTCTCAATAATCGGATTGACCGATCTAGTTCATCCAGCTCGATCTTAAGATCATGTGTATTGACCGATATACTGATGGATCGATCGGTCCTATATAAGTTTGAAAGACAATGAACAAACATATGAAAAACATAAATTTGAAAAAATATAGGAAACAAGAAAACATACCAATATGTTGCCTCCCACTCACGTTGTTTAAAGTCTTTAGTTTGACTCGGATAACATTTAGATTATGAGAGGACTAGCCAAAGGGAAGGAGTATCCTTTGGTTATGTATGTATCAGCCAAATAGGGCTTCAATCGTTCCCCATTGACCACAAATTCTCCTCCTTTAGTGTCGAACAACACTACAGCTTCATAAGGGCATACTTCCTTGACTGTAATTGGTCTTGACCACCTAGACCTAAGCTTCCTCGGAAAGAGTTTCAAACAAGAATTTAACAAGCAAACCTGGTCATTGGCAGAAAAATTTCTATTAAGGATACGTTTGTCATGGGCTCTTTTTGTCCGTTCCTTGTAGATCCTCGAATTCTCATAAGCTAAGTGACGAATCTCTTCAAGTTCATGCAGCTGCATTGTGCATCGCTCATAAGCTGGCTTGATGTTGAAATTTAGGAGTTTAATGGCCCAATTTTCCTTATACTCGAGCTCCACTAAAAGATGACACAACTTGCCGTAGAAAAGGTGGAATGGACTTGTGCCGAGTGGAGTTTTATATCTTGTCCTATATGGCCAAAGAGCTTAATCGAGCTTGAAAGATCCATCCTTCTTTGTTGTACCAACCGTCTTCTGAAAGATATCCTTGATCCCTTATTTGATATCTCAACATGACCACTCGTCTATGGATGGTAGGGTGTAGTGACCTTGTGTTGAACTCCACACTTCTTCATAAGACTATTGAAGGTCTTATTGATAAAGTGAGAGCCACCATCACTGATCACAACACGTGGGATGCCAAACCTTGGGAAGATGATGTGCTTAAACATATTCAGTACTACCTTGGCATCATCCGTTGGGCTAGCCAGCGCCTCAACCCACTTCGAAACATAATCGACATCCAAAAATATATACTGATTCCCAAAGGTAACTGGGAATGGTCCCATAAAATCGACTACCCAGACTTTGAACACTTCCACTTCCAAGATGAAATTATGTGGCATTTTGTTCCTCTTGCTTATATTCCCTGGCCTTTGCAACGAATTGCACCTTGAAATAAATGCATGAGCATCACGAAACATTGTCGGCCACCAGAAACCCGCTTGAAGAACCTTGGAAACTGTCTTAAATGTGGCAAAGTTCCCATCATAAGAGGAACCATGACAATGAAACAATATGCCTTGAATTTCGTCCTCAGTAACACACCTCTTGAAAATCCCATATGCTCATTGCTCATATAGATAAGGCTCATAGAAATAATGTCTGATGTCTCTAAGGAATTTCTTCTTCATGTAGCCGTAAAAGTGTGCATGCTCGACCTCAACAACCAAGTTAATTTGCTATTTCAGCGAACCAAGGGATGTAAAAGATAAGCCCAAGACAATGTCAATCCCAATTGTATTTAGGGTCTAGCAAGCTCTATATATATGTTTGTAATGTGGATTTATGTGCAACTTTGGCTGCAGTAGCAGCCCCTTTTCTTATTTCATATGAAACAATCGATCCCTTCTTGCTCTTGGTGAGAATCTTATACCTCTTCCATCCTCCCTTTTCTTACATATCTAAATAAAGCTTTAACAAGCTATTATTTATGTTCTCTTTTCAATCTATGATAATAAAGCTTTACGCTTGAATCAATCATTGTTATGGATTTGCTATCAATGTTAGACTGTATAAAGAAACAAGAAGATGAGGACAAAGACACCGAAGACCTTTAGGGTCAAGAAGAAGAAAAGGAGGAGAGTTAAGGCCGAAGTCATCAAAACAAGGCCGAAGACCATCCCAAAGACCTCCAAGAAGGAGGAAAATGACCACCAAGGAACCATAAGGGTCATCAAATCAACAAAATTCTAGGTACCACAGGATGGTCAACGACAGCTCTAGAAAGTCAACGAATGGGTCATGTACTGCATGTAGCAGATCGGGTCTAGAGGCGTGTATTGCAGGTCGAGCCTTCACATACCACAGGATAGTCCAACACGTACCGTAGGACAGATCTAACACGTACTGCAGGACAGATCTAGTACGCACCGCAAGCTGAAGTTCAGTGTACCGTAGGTCGAGAAATCATATTCCGCGGTACAGGTCAACAGTCGAGAGAAAAGTAAACAATTTTAGAAATCTTCAAAAATGTTGATTCCGATCAAATGAGATGTTATCTAATGTTATTAGGACCCTAATGCAGTCTAACTAAGTAAAATAAGATAGTTGGAAGCTTGAGGAAATATGTGACTTCTCTTTATGCCAAAATCAAGATAGATGCGATGTCACTTTCAATGGTTGGAAACTTCACTCCTCTCTCCTCTCCAACGGCCAAGAATTAGCTTGTAGGGTTTATTTTCAGAAGAGACACCCTCTCTTGTAATTCTCTATAAATAATTGTAGCTCACTTTGTAATTCATTCACATGAAATACAGAGAAGTGTTTCCAAAAGTTCTCTCTTTACTTTATGTTTAAGCAAGTAGTTTCAATGTAGATTCTAGGTTAGTTGGCTAGTGTAGAGGTTGCCCAATGGCAGAACTCTACCCAAACACTTCTAGATCTCCACCCAACTCTTCTTATTCTTTCTTTATGTTTATAAAAATCTAGATTAATGGTTCTAGAATCCAAGATCTCTGTAGCACACAAACTTCAAGTGTTGATGCTTTACTTAGATCTGATCCATCCTAGATTATTTTTCTCTTAACTAGAACCGATTTACTTCATAGTAATCTCAGATTTAACAAGTTATCAGATCAAGTCTATTTTCTGGGTTAAGTGGTTTCTTTTACCAAGTGAAATCTCCTCGGTTTATGTTGAGCCTACTCTCATAAAAACCAACATGGTATCAGAGCACAAGATGTTTGGTTCCCCATAAAACTTGATTCTCATTATGTTTTTGGTTTTTGTGTTCTTCATCTTGTCCAATGAATCAAAAAAAGAGGACATGAATAGAGTTCTTGTTTTTAGATCTAGTGACTTTACCTCTTAGCTTTATCATTCGATATTAGCTTATATCAAATGGGGAAGGTCTTAGAAAAATTTTCTTTTGTTTTTAAATTTCAAAAGGCTCATGAAATTCTCAAAATAGATTATTTCATGAGATTGTTGAAATGGCTTTTGATTAACCATAAAAAGCACTAATATTTGTGTCATTTTGTGCCCCTTGTTGATTAAGGTTCACGTGAAACTATTGTCCATTATTTATTCCATGAATTCAAATTTCAAATCTTTAACCAGTTGATAAATCAATTGTGCATCGGTCCATAGTTTGCTCCAACAATTAAACACCAAGTACTCTTTGTTCTAAGGTATTATTGGCTAGGTATTTAGGAGCCAATGCTCCCAAACAACTCATAATTTTTTTTGAGATCGTTCTTGTCACCATGGATAAATCAATTGTCCATTGGTCCATAATTTAGATCAGCCATTAAAGCACCAAGTTCTTATTGTTCTAAGGTGTTATTGGCTTGGTATTTGGCAGCTAATGCTTCTGCAAAACTCAAGAAAACAGAGAGCAAAGCTCTGTCCACATGAACTCTTGAGCAAAATCTCTTATTCTCCATTCTCCATTTTTCCGCTCATACTCTCTATTCTCTATATTCTATATTCTCTTGGTTAATTATTCTCTCTTATTATATGTTACTTATACTCTAATCTCTCACCATCTCTTGGTTTTAGAATGTGTTAAAAGTCTAAAACAGGTCCGAGTTTAAAATGGTGAGAAAGCTCGCTTATTATCTCAAAGAAGTGGCGAGTTATGCAGCAAGTTAGGCAGGCTGGAGCTCAGTTCGGGGCTGCATTCAAACCCTAAAAAGGCTTCAAATGAATCTAAAAAAAGGTGCAACATAAAGCTTGGTATTTGATCAAGAGGACCACCAAGCTTTAGACTTACTTTTCCAACCTAACTCAACTCGGAAGGACTTCAAGAGGCGGACCAAAAAGGCTGACTTAAAGAGAGTGATCCGTAGGTGACTAAGGTGGAAGGTAGTAGTGGAGATTCTAGTTGGTGAAAGGCTTTGAATCCATACCAAAAGCATGTGCAAATATTTTCCAAAATAGCAAAAATCCTCAAAGATCACCAAAACGGCTAAACTCCCTTACCAATTTTTTTTTTAAATTCATATCTTAGGCTTTAGATCCTCTCATTTGGTTTATCTATATATTTGTTTAAGTGTTTCTTAAACCTCCACAACATATACTTTAAAATTTCTCTTTCAATCTCCTAATGAAGGTTCAAAAGAGGAGGAATGTGTGGATATTCTCACTAAGAGCACTAGATGAAACAAGAGGATCATAAGAAGGGAAACAAATTCAAGAAGCACTAAGGAAATGGATCTCTTGGAAAAAGAAAGCACCAGTTCAAAGTCATTTTTCAAAAACCAGGGTCAATCAAACATCAAACCACCGATATGCTATACTCGTTTTCCCCTAGTAGAGTTTTGTCCCATGTGGTTTTTTCTCTATGTTTTTTAATAAGGTAATTTGTCAGTTGGCAAGGTTGGCTTTTGGTCCTTAGGCCGTTGGCCTTGAGCATCTCACTGACCAAGCTTGGGGGAAGCTATTAGGCTGTATAAAGGAGAGAAGAGGATGAGGCCTGATGAGGTCATCGACCAAAACACCTTACTATTTGAAGTCATGGAGATTTTAAGCTTGCATGAAGGACTAAGTACAAGGTGCAAGACAAGTGCATTGAGAGACAAGTTCAACCATGGAGTTAGCAAGCTACTTGGACTCATCACACCCACCCTAGAGACCGACCAAGCATTCACCGGCTCATACAAGCAAGCGGCTAGGAGCTCAACAACCGACCATGCAAATAAGGCAAGTTTTTGTTATATAACTAACCTTCATGCAGGTGGCGCCAACAAATGAGCTACCAACTACACAAACACGCGGAAACTCAACTTACATTAGAGATTTTATTGCATGATTGTAGAGTTTAATTAGCTCCATTTTCCTCCCATTGAAGGCAACACCAACGAGTCATTATATAAGGCTTCTTTACGGTTTTGTAATTTTTACCCAAGTATCAATAAAGTGAAAACGTTTCTTTCAAAGAAAGTGTATTGCCGTCTAATCTCTTTTGAGGAGTCAAGAGCTTAGCCGAGATCTACTCTAGTGAGGAATCCTAGTAGATCGGTGGACTTCTCACGAATTTCTTCACCAATGCGTGTGGTGTTCTTCTATCCATTCTGCAAAGTGTTCTACACCATTGGAGGATTGATTATTGAAATCTTCTCCACCGGTTCCATCATCAAAAAGTCACGAGGATCGACTCATTGCAGTCTTCTTGTGATCATCTACATCCAACACCCACCACAAGGACCCTATCATCTGGTATCAGAGCCGAAAGGTTTAAACCATTAATTCTGTATCGTGGCCAGTTCTTTTCTATCTTTTTAATTTTTGTTTTTATCATTTTTATTCTTGTTTCTCTTGTTTAAATTTGAGTTTTTATTTTTAAGTTGTTAGTTTAAATCCGTAAAAAAACACCAAATTTTAAAAAAAATAACTTTCTCATTTATTTTATTACAATCTTTAGATTTAAACACTTTCCTTGTTCACTTTTCCTTAATTTTTGGTAATTTACTTTTAAAATTTTTTACATTAAGGTGTTAGATTCTTAATTTAAATTTGTTTGGTAATCAATTATTTATTTAAAATATTTTGATCCAACATATTAATTAAAAATGATTTGTTTGTTTTCTTATGTGTGTGAGGATCATGTCAAACCAAGATGGGATTACACCGATTGTGGATCAATTGGTCGAGTTTACCAACACCTTGATCCACATCATAGCACAATTCACGATGTTTGCAGCCCGCATGGATAATTTGGAACGCTCACCACCACCCAGAACGCACGCACCGGTCAACCAAACTCCATCGCGAACTTCTGAGTCCGATCCACCACCAAATGGACCAATGTTTTGGGAATAAGAAGAGCATGTAGAGATGATTAAGATGAACAACCCTTACCACGTAACCCACGACGCACTCAACCATGACCTCACCTTCAAAAATGGCACCAATATCCGGAATACAAGGAAGAAGAAAAAAGATACGGAGCATATCCACGAAATGAGCGAGACAGAATTGGCCAAATCACTGAGACATGGAAGGAGCAGCCCATTTTGTAGATCCAAAGCTCACAGCACCAACTTTTGGCAGACGACTCAATCCGGACACTTATCTATATTAGGAACGGCAGCTTGAGAACATCTTTGAATGTTATGAGTATCCAACCCGAAGGAAGGTCACCTTTGCCGTAGCCCAACTCACGGAGGCAGCCTTAACATGGTGGGATTGAGAAGCAGCCGATCAAAGACGCCTACACCTTGGACCAATTGCAATTTGGGATGAGATGAAGAGGCTTATGCGGCATAAATATGTGCCATCATACTACCACTGCGACTTGCAAAAGAAGTTCCAGAAGCTACTCTAAGAACCAAGACCGTTGAAGAGAACTATGACGAGTTTGAGCTTCTAAAGAACCGGCTTGATGTTGAAGATTCGAAAGAAGCCTTGATGATTCAATTCATTGACGGCTTGCAAGAACAGATAGCAGCTAAAGTGGAGAGGAGTCTGTTCCATGATCTCCAAGAAGTTTTACACTTGGCCATTCACGTGGAACAACACATCAAGAGAAAGACCACAACACGGCCTAAATCTTGATGGACCGCACCAAAGGCTTGTGACTCCAACAAAAAGAAGATCGAGATCGAATCTCGATACAAGAAGCCAAATGGAGAGTCTAGCAAGACGAATGAGGTACAAAATCTCCTCAAAATATGAGAACATGTGATGTTACTTGTTTCAGGTGCCAAAGACGTGGACATATGGCCCGTCACTGTCCAAGTAAGCGTGTCATGATCATTACCGATGATGGTGGATATGAGTCACAAGATGAACCGAAAGATGAATCTGAGGAGTTAAGTCCACAAATAGAGTATCCGGATCATGGAAATGCTCTTATCATCCGACACATACTAAGCACCATCTTGGATGAAGAAGACAAGATGCAAAGGGAGAACATCTTCCACACACGTTGCGCCGTCCATGAAAAGGTATGTAATCTAATCATAGATGGAGGTTTGTGTGCCAATGTTGCTAGCAGGTACATGGTGGAAAAACTCAACCTTCCACAAACCAAGCATCCACATCCGTACAAGCTTAGGTAGCTAAACAATAAAGCCAAAGTCAATATGGACGAGCAAGTCACTATACCATTTAGCATTGGATATACCAAGACTAAGTAATTTGCGATGTGATCCCCCTGGAAGTTAGTCCTCGGAAGGCCATAGCAATACGATAGAGAGGTGCTACATCACGGCCGAACCAACCTTTACACCCTAGTGTACGAGAAAAAGAAGTTCACACTCGCGCCATTAACACCAGCTCAAGTGCGTGAACTACAAAGCAACCAAGCTAAGGAAACCGAGGTTAAATATTCTAATCTTTAAATCTTTCACACTTAGTTTCTAAAGCTATTAATAGCCATAATACGATACTACTCATGGTCTACAAAGAGTGTTTAGTGGCAGGATCAACCGAGACCACTCTACCCGTGGAGATTGCAAAACTTCTTGAACAATTTCAAGATTTCTTCCTCGAAGAGATACCGCCTGGCTTGCCACCACTTAGAGGAGTCGAACACCAAATTGATCTCGTGCCCGGAGCACCATTAACCAACCGACCCGCCTACTGCATGAACCCCGATGAGATTCGCAAGCTTGAGAAGCAAATCCGCAAGCTAATGGAGAAAGGATACATAAGAGAGAGTCTTAGCCCTTGTGCAGTACCGGTGTTGTTGGTACAAAAGAAAGACGGAGCATGGAGAATGTCCGTGGACTGCCGTGCTATCAACAACACCACCGTCAAATACCGTTATCTCATTCCGCGGTTAGACGACATGTTAGATGATCTATCCAGAGCTGCCATCTTTTCAAAAGTGGACTTGAAGAGCAGATATCACCAAGTACGGATGACAGAAAGATATGAATGGAAGAACGCTTTCAAGACCAAACAAGGCCTATATGAGTGGCTTGTCATGCCGTTTGGACACACCAACGCTCCATGCACATTCATGCGACTTATGAACCAGGTTCTTCGACTCTTTATCTCAAAGTTTGTTGTGGTAGACTTTGATGATATCTTGATTTATAGCAAGAACTTAGCTGAACACGTCTCACATTTAGAGATGGTTTTGAGTAACTTCGCAAGGAAGGTCTATACACCAACCTTAAGAAGTGTGTCTTTTGTACTAATAAGCTAGTGTTTCTAGACTTTGCTATTAGTTACACAGGTCTAAGAGTGGATCAAGAGAAGATCAAAGCCATCCAAGAATGGCCAAGCCCGATCACCGTTGGACATATTCGAAGTTTTCACGGATTGGCTAGCTTTTACCGATGATTTGTGGGAGACTTCAGCATCATAGCAGCCCTACTCACCGCATTTATCAAGAAGGATATACCTTTCAAATGGTGAGAGAGCAAAGAAAAAGCTTTCCAACGGCTTAAGGATAGCCTTACACAAGCACCGGTACTATCCTTACCAAATTTTGATCTAACATTTGAAGTTGAATGTGATGCATCAGGACTTGGCATTGGAGCCGTGGTCACTCAAGGAAACAAGCCCGTAGCTTACTTTAGTGAGAAACTAAGTGGAGCCACACTCAATTACCCGACATATGACAAGGAGCTATACGCCTTAGTTTGGTCTTTAGCAATTTGGCAACATTACTTGCTAGCCAAGGAATTTGTCATCCACACCGACCATGAAACCTTGAAGCACTTAAAAAGCCAGACCAACTTAAAGAAGAGGCACACACGCTGGCTGGAGTTCATTGAGACATTCTCATATGTCATCAAATACAAGAAAGGAAAAGACAATATGGTTGCGGATGCACTATCAAGACGTCACGCTTTAATTTCAACCGTGGAAGGTAAGGTATTGGGATTTGAAGCTATTAAATCACAATATGCTAGTGATGCAGATTTCAAGGAGATATATGAAGCTTATGGCCGAGGTGTTTTTGGCGACTTCTATATTCAAGACGGATTCATATTCAAGAACGAAGGCTATGCATCACTCAAGGATCTATCCGGGAATTACTAGCTAATGAAGCACATGGAGGCAGACTCATGGGTCACTTTGGACTCAAGAAAACATTGAGCACCTTAAGGAGCACTTCTATTGGCTGCACATGAAGAGAGATATCTTTCGGCATTGTAAAAAGTGCACTACATGCCTTAGTGCCAAATACAAGTCACATCCTCATGGTCTTTACTTACATTTTCCTATTCCTAATGCCCCTTGGTTAGATATCTATACCGATTTTAAATTAGGATTGCCCAAACATCAAAGGAGAGAATCCATATTTGTGGTTGTGGACCGATTCTCCAAGATGGCGCACTTTATCCCTTGTGACAAGACAAACGACGCCTCCCAAATTGCCAATCTTTTCTTCGAATAGTTGGTGATATTACATGGATTACCAAGGACCATAGTATCGGATCGAGACCCAAAGTTTCTAGGACACTTTTGGCGGACACTGTGGCGAAAGCTAGGGACCAAGCTTCTCCATTCTACAAGCAGCCACCCTCAGACGGACGGACAAACATAAGTAGTCAACCGGACAATTGGGATATTGCTAAGGACCACGGTCGGCCAAAACATCAAGAGTTGGGTGGAAGCTGTACCATAGATTGAATTCGCCTACAACCCATCTGTACATTCCACAACCGGTCAAACACCATTTGAAGTGGTTTATGGTTTCCAACCATTGTCTCCTATCGATCTCAAATCATTGGCACCACCGGAACAAAGCCAAGATGGTGACACCAAAGCCGAGTATGTCCGCAAACTACATGAGAAAGTCAAGGCAACCATTGACGTAAGGACAGCCAAAATCAAAGCATGAGTGGACAAAGGACGCAAAGAGGTCATATTCCAACCAGGAGATTGGGTATGGATCCACCTAAGGACCGACATGTTCCCAAAAGAGCGCAACCGGAACAAGAAAATAGCACCATGCAGCGCCGGACCATTTTGAGTAGTGGAACGTATCAACAACGACGCTTACCGCCTTGAACTTCCAGAGCACATGAAGGTACATCCTATGTTTAATATTTCCAACCTAAACTTGTTGAAACAGGTGACACCGATCCGGAGATGGAACTTTTTCAAGCTGGAGGGAATGATGAGGTCATCAACCACAACACCTTACCACTTGAAGCCATGGAGATTCTAAGCTTGCATGAAGGACCAAGTACAAGGTGCAAGACAAGTACATTGAGAGACAAGTTCAACCATGGAGTTAGCAAGCTACTTGGACTCATAACGCCCGCCCTAGGGACCGACCAAGCACTCACCAGCTCATACAAGCAAGCGGCTTCAAGCTCAACAACCAACCATGAAAATAAGGTAAGTTTTTGTTATATAACTAATCTTCATGTAGGTGGCGCCAACAAATGAGCTACTAACTACACAAACACGCGGAAACTCAACTTACCAAGAATAGAAGACGCGTAAGGTTTAATGTGTTTGATTTTATTTTTAATGTATGCTTTTAATTTTGTATCTTGCTTCATGAATGTTGCGCCATTCAAGTTACATTAGATATTTGATTGCATGATTGTCAAGCTTAATTAGCTCCACTTTCCACCCATTGAAGGCACCACCGTGAGCCATTATATAAGGCTCCTTTACGGTTTTGTAATTTTTACCCAAGTATCAATAAAGTGAAAACATTTCTTTCAAAGAAAGTGTATTGCCGTCTAATCTCTTTTGAGGAGTCAAGAGCTTAGCCAAGATCTACTCTAGTGAGGAGTCCTAGTAGATCGGTGGAATTATCACGAATTTCATCACCAATTTGTGTGGCTTTCTTCTATCCATTCCGAAAAGTTTTCCATAACATTGGAGGATCGATTCTTGAAATCTTCTCCACTGGTTCCATCATCAACAAGTCACGAGGACCGATTCATTGAAGTTTTCTTGTGATCATCTCCGTCCAACACCCACCACGAAGACCCTATCAAGGCCGAAAAGGCAAAAGACCTTTAAGGTCAAGAAGAAGAAAAGGAGGAGAGTCAAAGCCAAAGTCATCAAGACAAGACCGTAGACCACCCCAAGGACCTCCAAGAAGGAGGAAAATGGCCACCAATGACCCATAATGCTTCCGGATTGGGGATTGGAGCTGTGCTGACTCAAGATAAAAGACCCATAGCCTACTTCAGTGAG
>OVBA01004070.1:0-25006 GCA_900406435.1 Lepidium aucheri
AAACGTACAAAGTAAAAATAATTAACCAAAAATTTATCCAAAATTCTGCAGTGATGTATTCGCAGATGAAAAATCCAGAAATAGCGGAAAGTAAAATACCGAAACAAAAGATTAGGACCCAACACATTTTGTAAANATACCGAAACAAAAGATTAGGACCCAACACATTTTGTAAATAAATGAATCGATTTTTAGAGAGAAAAATTTGAAAAGATGTAGAAAATTTGAGTGATGAAAATGGGTTAAAGATGAGTGTATTTATAGATTGATATATTACCGTTATGAACAGTAAATATACCCGTTAGAATTTTTTTTTTCATAACCGTTAGAAAAATTATATAAACAAAATTATCAAAGTTATTAATAATATAATGTTCATAATATAAACACACAATTAAATGCGGTACAATAACAATAAATTATATTATTTATTTTCTAGACAAATTTATTTTCATTTATTTAAGAGCAGGATAATTTTTTTTTAATTTATTTGTCAACATGACAAATTTATTTTTATTTATTTTCTACTGAAAAAATTTATTTTAATTTCTTCTTCTGGAACAAATTTTATTATATGTCTTCAGGACATTTTTATTTTAATCGTTCTTCTGGAACGTTTTCGAAATGTCTTCTGGACATTTTAATTTATTATTGTTCTTGTGGAATAATTTTTAAGTGTCTTCTGGATATTTAATTTATTATTATTCTTCTGGAACAATTTTAACTGTCTTCTGGACATTTAATTTATTATTTTTCTTCTGGAACAATTTTTAAGTGTGTGCTGGACATTAAATTTAAAATATATGGGGAACAAGTCACCCACACGGTATATCGTCATTATAACAACATAAAAATTAAATTGAAATATGTAGTATATATAAATGGATGCCAATTACTTAGTATAACAAAAGTATAAAGATAAAATTAACAAAATTTAAATTTTACTTTTTCTGGTATGGGGCTAATTGTGCTGATAACGTGTTATGAAATTAGAATTTTTTTTTTTTTTTAAATGAATAGGAGAGAGGAGATGAGAACCAAAACTTTTATTATTGTTTTGTGTGTGTTATATTTAACTCAAAGCTATTCAACCCCTCCATATTTATAGTAGAAGTGAGGCGGTAAACATATAAATATTTTCACCTAGGCAATTATCATGCCTACAATATAGGTAATTATTTCCTATATGTATATAACAAAAAAACTTCTTTGTCAACATTATTCTTTTTCTCTTTTTTGAAGAAATATTAAAATTTAATATAATTTATGTTAGCACATCTCTTATATAATAAAAGCATACCATTAACTTAAATACCGTGTTATATCGTTTGTTTTGGACTAGGTTATATTGTTACTAGGAAATATTATCACATAATATTTGTCACAGAATTATATTCTGATAAGATTCTATAACTAATTAATTAATTATTATTATCTAGATTAAATATTATTAATTAATTAATTATATTCTAATTTTTATTATCACATCTCGCCTACTTTGAAATTATCTTTGAAATTTAAAATAATATAATAGAGATTTAAAATCTATAATTGGTCCATTTGTATTAGATAATTAATTTGTGTGAATAATATTTGTTTAGATAATTTATCACATGATTCGGTTGTATGTTTGTCTTTTGTGGCAATAAATTTTTATTGATTTGATTTGATTGGTTGAATTTTTAATCAGTCATGTTTTTTCTAAGTTTTTACAAGAAAATATATTTATTAAAACTATGATAAGATCCTTAATTAAAAAGATTTTGTTTATTTGTCAAATTATGATAAAAAACATTAACTCAATAGTTAACTAAATACTTTATATCTAGGAAAAATCAAACAAAAGATATTCCTAATCCTAACATAATATAAATTTAATCGAAGTCTATATAAGAAACATCCCAGGATAAATTTAATAAAACCAACAAAATTGACACTCTTTTTCTCTCGATTATTGTTTTTTCATCATGTCTTTCTCTGAAATTTTTTCGTTGAAACCTAGCAAAGAACCTTGGAGGATTAAAGTCAAAATTCTAAACTTTTAGAAGGTATACACCAAAGAACATGGTCAAACGATTGATATGATTCTTTTTGATTTTAAGATATGTTATTAATAATTTATTTATGTGAATACTTTTATAATAATTTAAAATATTTTCTAACAAACTGATATCTCTATATAATATAACTGTCGCAATAAGATTTTTTGTATCTTTGTAATAATCTAATAAAGATTTTAAATCCTTTGATTTTTTTATTGGCCGATTTGTTTAAACTCACTAATTTGTTTTTTTGTTTAGATAAGATTATTTTTAAAAACTAATTATTTCTTTTGATTTGATTTCAATAAAAATATACAACTAAAAAGGAAAATTTAACTATTTAAGATTTGATTTTCGTTGGTTTGAACAAGAATTTGTGACAAATTGAGATTTGAATTTTGATTGTTAAAAATAAAATTTTAACCAATTAAGATTTTATTTTTGTTGGTTTAGAATGAGAAATTAAAATTTGATTTTCGTTATTTTTTAAAATTTTTTTTAACAAATTAAGATTTGACTTTCGTTGGTTTAAAAAAAAATCTTTTGTTGAGATTTTGACAAGAACCTTAATATAATTTTTTTAATAAATAAATTTTTTTGGATTTTGATAAGAATCTTAAATTAAATATTATTGATCAATGCAATAAAAATAACAAAAATATATAGTATTGAGATATTCCTAATCCAATTATAAAAAAAGTGTAGCGTTAACAGATTCATATATTTTAAAATAATTACAAATAATTATCTTTTGATATTATTTGATAAATATCTTTAACTAATTCTTATTAATATCTTTATCTAAATAATATTATTAATTTTTCTTAATTTTAATATAAAAAGATTTTTAACTTATATCTCTATTATAATAAAACCGTAACAATAAGATTTTCCATATCTTTATAATAATATAACAGAGATTTTAAATTTTAGATCTATTTTGATTGGCCGATTTATTTTAGCTAATTTACATGGATTTACAAACTTAAATAAATACGAGTTTAAAATGATGTATATATATATATATATTTATATTAGTATATACTTGATAAATTACTTATGACATTAATAAATAAAAATATGTGTCTATCGATAATGTATAACACAGCAAAATTAAACATAGATCTTAAAACCTAAATAAATATGGGTTCAAAACCCTAAATAAATACGAGTCTAAAAATTAAGTTCTAAACGAGTCTAAAACATAAATCAACATGAGTCAAAATGTAAATGACACAAGTCAAAAAAATTTATATGCAAAATTATAATGCATCAAAACTTAAGTAAAAAAATATAATAAATATATTTTATGTACAACACCGATGATCATTATAAATTTATTATTAATATATCAAATATATATAATTAATTAATAAATAAACTTACACATACAAATCAAACCATAAAATAAATAAATAAAATAAACAAATATTACCTAACCCGTGCGTAGCACGGGAGATCATCTAGTAATTTAATAAAATTCTTACAAACATACCATAATATGAATTTTAGAAATATCATAAAACAAAAATAGATGACAAAATTTGCTTTTGTTTTCAACATAAAAGATAATAGGTGGGGATATATGCTTTCATGGAGTGAAATTCTGTTAAAAAAGACATATTTTAAATACGAAAATCTTTTTTTTGTCATTTGAATATTTATTATTTAAATTTGGGTGAAACACGAAGTTTTTATAGAAAAGTCGGCGGAAGAAAAAATTTCTCTTAATTCTGTGCTCAAAATAGGAAAACTAACATATAAAATCTCGAAAGAACTAGATTATGCCGCATATCAAAACCTACCACCCAAAAACTGAAGATTGAAACCATCTGAAACTATACTAATGGCGAATTAATATACCTCACTAATGAAAAAAAACTACTAAACCGGCTAGAGAGAATCCATGTATCAACTGCGCAAAGCCACCAAAAAAATTTACACTAAAGACGAGACCAAAGAGAAACCAAATGGCAGATTAAGACACCAGAGCAGGACACTTCTTTTGAAAAGTGGCGAAACAGAAAACATATTTGACTAGTTGATGTGTCGATAGAGCTCATATGAAAACCACCTTGATCAGATCTATAAAGTACGGAAAAGGAGCGATCCAATCCTCAACGCGGAGAAACCATAAAAAAAAATACACGATCAAACTGTGGAGCCGGAAGCCTAACAGATAAAACCAAATGGATCTAATCTAGGTCTAACCGAAGCTAAACCAGAATCTAACCAAAATATACCAACTGAACCAAACTAAAGGAAAGGAATAAAAGGGCCGAAAGGAGTAAGAGTAATAACCATTGAGAATCACGACAAAGGAATTCCAGTGGTGCCATCTTTGACAGAATTATTATTTCTAGCAGCGGTGCAGACCAACTGAGCAGGATCTCGAACAAAAATCATCAGATCTAGGATCTAACATAGTCTTCACCCGTCCAAGGAAATCTACTTCAAAATCATCTGAGCAACGTTAACACAGAAATACTTCTAAGTCGAACAAAAATATCAGGAGTAAAAATCACCAAAATTCACCAGAAAACTCTATACTCAATAGTTCATTGTTGTTAAACTTCATCCAAAATTTTGTCAGTGGTGCTATCTTAGTCATTGCCACTGTTCACTGGCAACAAATGACAAAGATGGTAGTTAGACGAATTTTATAGAAGATAATACAATCCCGTAATTCTCTCCTTCAATCATGTGTACATAATCTTTGTATTTACTACTATGATTCTCTCTAGTTGTATATAACCATACTCAATGTAATATCTAAATCTATATATTCAGCACATTCTATATATGGTATCAGAGCAATAAAACGTGCTAACGCATATCAATCACATTTTTTCTTTCCTTTTTTTTCTCTGTCTTCTTCTTCCTTCCCATGGCCAATGACTCTCCAACTCTGGCCATTCTCAACCCTGCCAACGGTCGGTCGCCAATAGCAATCAACATGCTGAATGTTACGAAACTATCTTCCAGTAATTACCTGACCTGGAGTATTCAGGTGAAAGCTCTCCTTCGTGGATATGATCTTCTCAAATACATTGACAGCAACGTCATACCTCCGTCTCCAACCATTCTCTCAAACAACGAACATGTTGAGAACCCGGCCTTTGTCCATTGGCAACGACATGACTGTCTCCTATATAGTGCTCTCATCGGCTCTATCAAGATGCCTCTTCAACCACTTATTGCCAATGCCACCTTTGCTCTTGAAGCATGGAACACCCTTGCTTCCACATATGCCAAACCTACACGTGTGCATATCAAACAAGTCAAGCAACAACTCAAAAACTGTGTCAAAGGTAACAAATCCATTGACGAATTTATGCAACAAATCAAGATTAAAGTTGATGCTCTTGCACTCCTTGGAAGCCCCATGGACCACGAAGATCTCACCGATGTCGTCCTTGATGGTCTTACTGACGAATACAGACCAGTAATTGATGTTGTGCACAATCGTGATGTTGCGATTTTGTTTGCAGAACTCCATGAAAAATTACTCAACCGTGAGCTTGATCTTCTGTCCACATCTGCTCTTGTCAGCGCATTACCAATCACTGCTCACACTGCACAAAACAAGCCTCATAACTCAAAGCACAAGAGCCATCCACGATCCCACAACAACAACACACGCCAGAACAACACTGAGAACAAGCAGCCCACGTCCTTATCTTGGTAAATGTCAGGCTTGCGGTACTCAAGGATACAGTGCCAAGAGATGTCCTCTGATTCGCTTGATCTCTCAGTCCAACCTAAGTGACACGGCGTCTCAATCCAGTCAAACACGATCAGGCTGGTATCCCTCTGCCTACACCATCTCTGCTCCACCACCTGATCCATCCTCATGGCTGCTTGACAGTGGTGCCTCACATCACATCACCTCTGACATTGCCAATATGTCTCTTCACTCCTTCTACTCAGGTGGTGATGAAGTAGTCTTTGGCAACGGTTCAGGTTTGGCAGTTACGCATACGGGTTCCTTGTCCTTGCCTTATCCTTCTTGTTATTTACAACTTAAAAATGTTCTGCATGTACCAGAAATTTCTCGTAACCTAGTATCAGTAAAAAAACTATGTACAGATAATTCAGTCTCAGTTGAATTTGTTCCTAATATCTTTCAGGTGAAGGATCTCAACATGGGGGCGCCAATGGTAACCGTAAAAGCTAAACATGGTGGGTACGAGTGGCCAACAAGAAAAGAAACTGAAATCTTAGCCGCTGCTACCTTCACAATTAATCGTCGTCCCACACCAACCTTATCCAACTCTACCCCCTTCAAAATTCTATTTTACACACCACCCAACTATGCAAAACTCAAAGTCTTTGGTAGTCTTTGCTACCCATGTCTTTGTCCTTACACAAAACATAAACTCCAAAATCTCTCTACTCCCTGTGTCTTTTTTGGTTACTCTCCCAATCAAAGTGCTTATTTATGCTTTGACCCCTCGTCACAACGCACATACACCTCCAGAAATGTACAATTTCATGAAACAAGCTTCCCCTTCGCCTCTCCATCTTCATCTTCCTCTTCGCAACCAATCTCACTGTAACCCTCTTTCTCCTTTCCATCAGTGTCATCTCTTGGTGGCCTCTACGATCTCCCGCTAGCAGTTCCACCCCTGGGTTCGGATCCCTCACCATCGGCAACACCAATTGCTCCTCCGGTGGAAATATCTCCGTCGCCAACGCAGAATTCTGTGAGCCTTGACTTACAGACTTTTGGGTTAGAACAAGCACATTGGCCAGAACAACATATTACTACACCAATAGGCCCAACTGACTCTAATGGGCCGACTCAAGCTTCTCTATATGGAATGGCTAATGACTCAAGCCCATATACAAATGGGTCATCTTTAGCGCCTCAATCCTCATAGCCCACATCATCACCAACGCTCATCTCCCAATCAAAAACACCATAGTTGATTCCTGCACCACCGTCTCCTCCTTGCAACCAACATCAGATGACAACTCGTTCCAAAAATAACATCTACAAACCTAATCAAAAGCTCTCGCTCCTAGCTCAGACGTTGCCGATGCAGGTTTGGCCAACATCAATTGCTCAAGCTGTTAAAGACAAGCAATGGCGTGGTGCAATGAGCAATGAATATGACGCTCAAATTCGAAATCACACATGGACCTTGGTTCCTCCAAAACCAACATACAATTTGGTAGGATCTCGCTGGGTATTTTGAATTAAGCAACTCTCGGATGGCAACATTGACAAATTCTATGCGGGTCTTGTTGCAAAAGGATTTCATCAACGCCCCGGTATTGACTACATAGAGACCTTCAGTCCGGTCATTAAACCAGCTTATGTTCGTCTTGTGCTAGGCTATGCTGTTTCAAATGACTGGCCTTTACGCTAAATTGATGTAAACAACGCTTTTCTTCAAGGAAGACTCGACGAAGATGTATATATGGCTCAGCCCAAGGGTTTTGTGGATACAGATCGACCAAATTATGTCTGCAAGTTGAATAAAGCCTTATATGGATTAAAACAAGCACCGCAAGCATTGTATATGGAGCTAAGAAACTTCCTCTTATCCTCAGGTTTTGTAAATTCTCTATCTGATGCATCTCTGTTCATTCACAATCACAATGGAGTCTCCATTTTCGTCTTGGTCTACATTGATGATATCATCGTCACCGGAAACAACACAACTGCAGTAGAGACCTTTATTCAACATCTCAGTTTCTGTTTCTTGCTCAAAGATTTGGAAAACCTGAACTATTTTTTGGGCATCGAAGCATATCGCTCCAAACAAGGTCTTCTTCTGACACAAACCAAGTACATAACAGATCTCTTGACAAAGACAAAGATGCAAGATGCCAAGCCAGTCTCTACACCACTAGCTTCCAACATTACTCTTAGTATCAACTCTGGCACTAAACTTGCAGACGGAACAGAATACCGTACAACCGTTGGTAGCTTATAATATCTGCTTCTCACTCGACCAGATATTGCCTTTGCTATCAATCAACTTTCTCAATTCATGCACCGCCCAACTGATCAACACTGGCAGGCAGTACAACGAGTTCTACGATATCTCTCTGGAACTTGCATAGTTGGACTCTTTCTCAAAAGACAGAACACACAAGCCTTACACGTTTATGCTGATGCAGACTGGGCAGGCAATCATGAAAATTATACATCTACAAATGCAAACATTGTTTACCTAGACTCACATCCTATATGCTGGTCCTCCAGAAAACAAAATACACTAGCACATTCGTCCACTAAAGTTGAATACAAGTCTGTGGCCGGCGCAGCCTCTGAACTCTGTTGGGTTGCATACCTGATGGAAGAACTAGGCATCAAAATAGTCTCCTAACCGACTATCTACTGTGATAATGTGGGAGCTACTTACTTATGTGCAAACCCGGTCTTCCACTCCAGAATGAAGCACGTCGCCCTCAACTACCACTTCATACGACAGTTAGTTCAATCCGGCTATCTTAGAGTCTCTCATGTATCATCTGCTGATCAATTAGCCGACGCTCTCACAAAACCTATGTCCCTCCAACAGCTACAATTACTGTGTCTCAAGATTGGTCACTCTATAGTCGATCAACTTGCGGGAGCGTATAGAAGATAATACAATCCCGTAATTCTCTCTTTCAATCATGTGTACATAATCTTTATATTTATTACTATGATTCTCTCTAGTTGTATATAACCACACTCAATGTAATACCTAAATCTATACATTCAGCCCATTCTCTATAAATTCTTTGAGAGAAAACCTAATTATCAAAAAAATTATAATTAAAATCTTACAAAAATTTGTCAACGTAACCAAATTTCCATTTTCTTTGACTTTTACCAAATTTATTTATTGCCCAACATGACACTCAACTTTTCTTCCTTTCTTACTATACTAATGTCATTAATACATTACTAATTGAAGTATATATAAAGTCTTAATTTAACAATCATGAAAATTGTTTGTATAAGGAAACTTTTACAGCTTACATATACATACATTCTATAAAAAAATGTCAACAAGTATATATATTTTTTTAAAAAAACACGACGAAGTCAAATATCCATTATCCGGTGGGAAGAAGAAACAACGTCAGCGACAGGTGTCATCGCCGGCGAAGGTAACGGAGAAGTACGACAAAGAGGACACGTAGAATTAAGCCTAAGCCAAGGATCAATACACTTATCATGAAACAAATGATGACAATCAGGCAAAACTCGAATCATATCTGTCTTATTGTAATCCGCAAGACATATAGAGCAACACGACGTCGTACTCGATTCCCTTTGCGAGTTATAGCTAACTCGAGCCTCTTCATATGGAAGCTTAGGAAAGCTTTTGATAACTTCTTCGTTTAGCCCCAAGTCTTCCACCACCACAACGGTGTCGTTTTGGCTAGATGTCGGCGTTTCATTGGTTTCTCTTTGTCGACGTCTTGTTCTTATTGAGGATGTGGGAGAAGCAGAGACATGGCTTCGAGTACAATAATAAGAAGCTATAAAGATTGTGGAGATTAAGAGAAGTATACCAATGGAGACTCCAAGCCCATAAGCGAATCCACCGATCCTTTCTGTGGCTGTTGGCCAGTGGTCGGAGTCAGGTGGTAATTCCACCGTCGCGTTCATTGCGACGATGGTTTGACTTTAACTGAAGTTTGATGAAGATAATGATGGTTATACGAGAAAAAGAATTGAATTAATATACGTTTTTGGTAATCACGTTTGTGAAGCTCTAGAGTCAACGATAAGATGTATTCATGCTTCCTTTTTTTTTTGTTTGGTTTGTTGGGATGATTGCACATATATAAATTAATATATAATGGGTATCGAGTTATTTTTGTTGTTAGAATGATGGAGCTAATAATTTAGACGTTAGTGTTGTTTCCTTTCACTTAGAATAGTAGATTTAAAAATGATTTTAGGATGAACATAGACTATAGATCATATATTAATACTAGTTTGACAAAATGTTTAATGCTCATCTACACACTATTTTCATCGGAGTTTGAGTAGATACATAACTCTGCATAATAGAATTTAGAGTTTGAATTATATATCATGTTTTGTCGATGTTTGCTATATAAATGGTTTGCCACCTAAATGACCTTAATATAACAAAACTATAAAATTGATGACAACAAAAAATGAACCAGTGGCAATAAAAATTTATGTAGACTTTATTTGATCATTTAGAAGGTAAGAGTCAATCATCGATTTAAAATATAGAAAACAAAATCCAACTAAAATCGTGTGCTTTACTCGTATTGATGGTATTAAATTGGCCCAAATTTTGATAGGCCGATCTAATCAGACGACCTAAGTAATTACCCAATTGAATTGTGTATTTCTTTTCATCTCATTTATCAAATGTCGTCGTCATTGTATATACTATACACTAGTGGTCCAATTTTTTAAAAGTTGAGAGCTACTTTATCAAAAGTTACAGAATTATACAGAGTCACAAAATGTGGACCTGCATATAGAAACTTTGGTGTAGGCTCTAGCTATAATTCTTAGTTTATAAAAACGAGTTAATTAATGCAGTACAATTAGTTAATGGAGATGGGGATGAAAGTTATAATGAAGTGGGATCATTGTAGCTTGTGGAGAGAGCATGTCAAGGCAACACTACAGTTAAACCACATCAATAATTATGTCTTTTTCTTGTATGACCTAATAAACAAAATTATATTAAAGAGTCGCATGAAAGTTGAAGATGACTGGTTGATGAAGCTATAGTTCTCAATACACTTGTTTACTCTCTCTTTCTCCAATTGTGACTCTTGGTTTCTTTTTCTGGAACCGACATTACTCCAAACTAATAGGAATCTCTAGCTTTTCTCTCTCTGTCTTTCTCTATCTCACTCCCTTTGTATATCTCTCTGTAAGTTTTCTTCTCCCAATTCTGGATTGTTATTGTAATATTTGGTTTGTTTGAAGTTGGCCAACAAATCTAGCTTTATTTGTTTTTGGATCCTCGAGATTTTATTCAGCATCTTGTCTAGCATTTTGGATTCCTGTGTTTTGCTTTTAAAGATTAGAGCTTGTAACTTTCGACAAAGAGTTCACTGAGAGAAGTGTTTAGTTGTTGACTTTTGATTTTGGTCGACAGATCTTTCAAATCGTGGCTTCTCGTTCACTTTTCCATTGGACTTTGGACATAAGCTATGCAAACTGAGGAGCTTTTGTCGGCTCCACAGACTTGTTGGTGGAATGCTTTTGGATCTCCGCCGTTGACTACAGAGAGCCTCTCTGGTGATGCTTCTGATTCATTCACCGGAGCTAAAGTAGGTACTCCGGAGACAGAACAAGCTGTGGATAAACAAGGTTCTGCAGCTCTCTTCACTTTCTCATCAGGTAAAACTCCTTTAACTTCCTTAAGCTTCTGGAATTGTAAGCTTTATATAGATTCTGGTTTTGATTTAGGAGGTGGAAAGAGTTCAAGAGATGTGTCCAAAGCTCATGTTGCTTTCTCGATGCAATCAACTTGCTTCGAGTTTGGATTTACTCAGCCAACGGTGCGGTTTTCTTCCAGTGGAACATCTTAAAGCACCATTAATTCCTTTTGTCCTATTTCTGAGTCTTTTCTGTATTTTGTTTTCATGTAGATCTACACAAAGCATCCTCATGTGGGACAATACTATGGAGTTGTTTCAGCCTATGGACCTCAGAAGTTATCGTCAGGCCGAGTAATGCTGCCTTTAAACATGGAGGCAGAAGAAGATGGTACCATCTATGTGAACCCAAAGCAATACCATGGAATCATTAGGCGACGTCAGTCCCGTGCCAAGGCTGTTTTGAAGAACAAACAAAGTAGATGCCGTAAGGTAACAATATTGACATTGTAATCATTTTAGGTTGTTGAAATGCAGTTTTAAAATGTTTCGTTATGTTATGATGTTACAGCCATATATGCATCACTCTCGCCATCTCCATGCTATGCGTCGTCCTAGAGGATCTGGTGGGCGTTTCTTAAACACCAAGAAAGCTGATGCAGCTAAGCAGTCTAAGCCGAGCAATTATCAGAGTTCTGAACTCTTTCATTCTGAAAATGGGATCATGAGTTCATCAAGGGAAGCAGACATGCCAAATCTCTCTGGATCCCAGGTTACAAGTATGGATTACTTTCTAGGTTCGTCACTTCATTCTCTTGAACGCATGGTCATGCCTAGCAAGTGGATTGCAGCAGCAATGGACATTGACTGCTGCAATCTTAAGACCTGATCAGCAAATAGGGACAAGACAGGCTAGGGTTTGGTTCGCCAACCTTTCTTGTCTTGTCCCTTATGTTTCACCCAAGTGGAGAGAGTTTCTTTTAAACGTCTAAAGGATTACTCTTTTTACCATCCGTTTGGCTGTAAACTGGCAAATCATCTTTGGCTCATCCTATATCAAGGTCTCTTCACTCGTCTCTTTTCTTCTACGCAATTCGACAAGAGTTGAGTGACAGAAAATGACAGTTAAATAAACCTTGCTTTATATTATATAACAAGTAAAAGTAGTGAAGAAAAATGATGGGTTTGGTAAGATCCTCTTGTTCCAAACTAGTGTGTTCGTGTGTGTGGTAAAAAAACTCTGTTTGCCTGATCTTCGGATGTTGTGTTTTGTGTATGTGTTTATGAAACAAGTGTAAGAATCTCAAGTTATGTGGTTTAAATGTAACAAAATTAAGACTTTCTTTTCTGTGTATATTATCATTTGACTGAGTGAAGAAAAGCACCAAATTCTCTTCCTTTAACCTTTTCAAAGCTTCAAAACTTTATCTTTACCACTACTTTCTCACCATCTGGCAAAAACCTATTAAAAAGCATAAGGAATCTTGAATACAACAGATGGATCTGACTGGATAAGTCAATCACAACAGCTCCAATGAAGACTCACAGTATGGCCACAAAAGATGGAAATGATTAAGAATATTTGGATTAGAACTTAAAGAGATCAAATCAAACCATAAGGTTCTTCTTGTTAATAGACAGGAACCATTTTTAGATTCGATCTACTAATACAAACTACAACACATCGCTTCTGCAACAAGACATCTTTCACCACCCAATCATATAATCAAACTCACAACACCTTTGTAATTAAGCAAGAAAACTTTTAGGACCAATCTCTTAGTTGTTGTTAAGGATTGGTCAAGTCAGGATCATTAAGACCTGATGCACTCTTTATGTCTTAGTGCTTCTTCTATGTTAGGGTTATGTTGCGATCTTCATTTGCCTTAGAGACAAATATGCGAGGAGACGATAACCGAAAATCATGACAACTAGTGCGACTACTTCAGTTAGTCCATTGTCTATTCTCATCCCATTGATAGATTCAGCAAAGTCCTGATATTGCACTTTAAGTAGAAGCTTGTAGGTGTGGTAATTGAAAGATAGATAACGTATCCACGAGATAAAAACCGGCACTTTCTGCAAGGAAACAAAACAGAGGATATCAATAAAACAGAGGAGCTCAGAAACAGAGTAATTCAAGGAACCGATGAGCTCAGAAACAGAGGACTTACCTTGACAAAGAATCCTCCGGCGAGCATGAATGTCATGACTGTAACTGAAGCCAAAGTTGTAGCCTTCTTTAAATCCATAAGAACGGCACCAATAGCAAGCCCGAGTCCCTAGCAAAGAGAAAACACAATCGCAATCAGCATCTTCGTTATTCTTTGTAAAATGTCTGTGTAAAATTTCTTCAATATGGAACATACCTGAGATGCAATAATGCAAAGAAAAGTAGTGAGCATGCTTAAGAAGAAGGGATATGGACTGAGACGAAGACCGGCCATGAAATAGACGACGAGAAGAAAGAGAGAAGGTAGAATAAAGTCAAGAGGGAGATCACTTGTGGTTCGAGCTAGGAAATAGGCGCTTAATCTATACATATCAGCTGCTCTCTCCTTATTCAACATTGATCGCTCTTGTGGAAACGCAAAGATCGCTGTGAAAACAGGGAAAAATCCCCAAAACACTGCTATGAAGAAGAGCAAACCAGCCTGCAGAAAAAAAGCAGAAGCATAAGAGTTTCTTCTTAAGTTCTCAGACCAAAATCACACTGAACTTACCTGATCTTGTAGTCCTCTTGGAGTACGAATGTCGGACTGCCACCAGAGAAGCCCTAAAATGACAGCTGTGGAAAGAACTTGTGTAACACGTAACCAGCTGAAGTACTCGTGTCGGCGTTCTTTGAGTCCTCTGCAGAACAGTATGCAATACTGGTCCCACCAGCTAGCTCCCCATTGACGCTTTGGACGCATAACTTTGGCCTTTGATTCTTCGTCAAGTGGTACAGGATCCATTAGTTTCTTCTTCTCCTGTTCTGCAACTCGAGTCTCGTATGCCTCCACTAGATACTGCTTACAATGTACGGATATATATATATATAAGAACTCAACTTCCTTTCAGGTAATCTTAATTTGCTAAACTAAATGTTGTTTCTATAATTACCTCATGAACATCAGCAGGAGATGGCTTGCCAGTTTGAGTTTCTCTGCCTGAATTGCCAACTTGAACTCTATCATCTAACTCAGAAGGTACAGAGATATCATTGATGTTACCGTTAGCAAGATCGAGCAAGAACTCTGCAGGGTTCATGGTGATAAGTGGAGAACATCCAACAGAGGAGAAGTAATCAAGAGCTTCTGATGATTTCCCAAAGTAGAGAAGACTTCCTCTTCCCAGTAGAATCAGCTTGTCGAATCTATGGAAGAGCCTACTCGATGGCTGATGTATCGTCGTGATCACAGTTTTCCCAGCCTGTTTTTTCGATTCATCAAGATTCAGACAGTGATCAAAGGAAAGATACCAAGTATATGTCTGAAACAAACAAGCAAACCTCAGCGATGTCGTGGAGCATTTGGATGGTTCTAAGAGCAGTGGTTGAATCTAAACCAGAGGTTGGTTCATCAAGAAGTAATAGAGAAGGATTAATGATGATCTCGTTTCCAATAGAAACTCTTTTCCTCTCTCCACCTGATACACCACGCACAAATGCTCCACCAATCATAGTGTCTTGGCACCTGCAACCATTTCCCATTGTTAAAAATAAAAAGACCACATTGTTACTATTTTGAACCTCTGAGAGAAACAAACCTCTCCAAACCCAACTCCTGGATAACATCTAAAGCTCGTTGCTCCTTTTGCTCTCTCGTAAGTGTCTTGGGTAGACGCAAACGAGCAGCGTAGCTTAGCGTTTCTTTCACTGTAAGATGAGGAAACAGAACATCGTCTTGAGTTACAAACCCAATCCTGCCACCAAACCAAAGAACCAGTTGTTAAACCTCTATGTCAGGAGCAAAGGTTTTCAGTTTTTAGGGTTAAAATACTTACTTGCTTTTCAAGAATTTAGAGTAAGGCTGGTCATTGTAAGTAATAGAGCCTCCTGTTGCAGATTGAGAAACTCGACCAGCGAGTAAGCTAAGAAGCGTTGTTTTGCCACTCCCTGAAGGTCCCATGAGTGCAAGAACTTCACCAGGACTTACACTTCCAGTAATCCCAGTCAATATCTCTTTCTCTACTGATGAAGTCATTTTCTTTATCACCACTTTATATGTAACCTCCTTGAACTGCATCAATTTCACAAACAAACCACCATTTACTAAGTCTTAAGATTAGCTTACACTCATCATAGTTCATAAATCTTATCACACATTTTGGCTTCTATCCCCCCCTTTTTGGTATTCCTATGGATATCTAAAGTCTTGTACATAAATTATATGAAAGAATGAGACTCTATACAAGACTTAACCTGATGAAAATGAAGACACAGAGAGATAGAGAAACAAATGTGTGACATTCTTTTAATCTCCTCTCAGTGCCTGTGCAAACAGAGAAGATCAGTAACACATAAATCATTCCCATACACATAAACCACTAACTACTACTTCATTCTACTTTCTAACACTTAACCCTAATGCTTTCTAACATTCTGATATAATTAGTTACCTTGAGAAAGATGGGTAGTGTTGGTTCAGCTTGAAACTTAGGCTTCTTCTTTCCCGCTTCAATGTCTTCAGCTGAAACAATCAGGTTAAACGGTGGTTGATTCATCATTACTCAATAAACCGAAAGAGGTTTAATTAGTAGTCACTAGTGAATGGATCTTTAAGTGGTTAGTGTTGAGTGTTGAATACTTAAACACTATATAGTAAGTAAGGTTATGTTATATGATGTGTAAACTATATTATTGGCCAATGTTTCACACTCACCTAAAGGTCTTTGCAAATTTGGACTTTGGAGTACATTACAACAGTACAAACAATGAGATTCCAAAATTGGGACCCAATATGTTGACTAATTGTTTAAACAAATATTGACTTCTTCAGACCTATTTTTAACCTACTTAGTCATAAACAGCTGTTAAGTTGGTGCATCAATCACTGCATGGCGTTTACTAATCACTATTAAGCGTCTCAATACTAGCCAGAAAAAAACGTGAATGATTATAATTTTTGTAGAATAACACTATTAGTCCAACTGTGATTGAGTGATGGTTGTCAAGTAGTACAAGTATGAGCCTCTTACAATCACTATTGTTGAATTATTGACTACCTAAAACACATACTCAGATTTGACAAAATATCGACTTAAATAAATGAAACAAACAAAAATATTATTTGAAGTTTATCGCTGATTTAACTAGATATTAAGTGATAAGTTCGTATCTAGTGAGTTCCAGTTAAAACATTTAGGTTATTGATCAAGTCTTCGTGATCCATTCCAATAAGTAATATTAAAAAAAGAAATTTAAACTTTAGACACTAGGCACATGTGTGACAAACTAATTTATACTATTTTAAGCTAATTAGTGTCATAAATTTTGTTAAAATTAGGATCGTTTTCTAAAACAATATTAGGCGTTTGGAAGCATTAATTTTTTTTGTCAACTTGGAAGCATTCAATTATCTTTTTTTATGGAGCTAACATCATATATACGATTTAAAAATACTTTGTACTTGGATTTTTTTGGGTAAAACTTTGTACTTGTGTTGTGTAAAAGTTTATTATATAGTTCAGATCAAAAAAGCTTATTATATAAAGAATAAACATTTAAAGAATTATCATTCTAAACCAGTAAGATTAACAAAACAAAACAAAAAGATATTTCTTGTATAAATATATTAATTGCATGCACCATCGAATTTGCAATTGAAAAAAGTGAATAAAAAGACAAAAAAAAAAAAAAAGTGAAAAGAAAATANTGGAAGTTGCAGTTGCACGAGAAAGAGAACACGTGGAAAATTTTAGAAGGACAATATAGTTTGTTTGAATAATTTATCTGACTCTCATGCAATAAAGCAAATCGACCAACACCAATCATATATCCGTTGTTATCATTATTATTGTTATCATTTAATTTACTCTCTTCAAATGTCCAAATTACCCTCTCCACATAAGAACACCATACCCAAAATGACGAAATTACCCTCTCCAACCATACTTTGAAATGACGAAACTACCCTTGCACTTTAACACTTAACAGTGAGATGAGTTCACACGACTTACGTATATTCTCGTCGTCGCTGAACGGTTTCGAGTCAGCGATTTCCTCCGGTGGCATAGCGAACCCGGTGAATGAGAACGATAGTCCGAGCGACGCACTCGACGCTCGGCTTAAAGCTGCACCACTATTCACTTCCTCTAGCTCGAGTTTGAGCTGAGCACTTCTAGACTTCCTTATGTGTGTACCAGCTCCACTACTTCTCCCTGGTGATGCTCCCATCATTAACCTCCGGCTTGACTTTCTCGATAACGTTCCTCCTCCTCCTCCTCCGACTGTCGGTGGAGCCGTCGCAGGTATGCCATTAGCATCTATAGAGCCATGTGGTGATTTGAAAGCTGCAGCTACTGTATCATATAACTGCTCCGACCTCGTTCTAGCTAAACCAGTGGACAACGGTGGCTTTTCGATAGACATTTTTGTCTTTCTTGAAAAACAGCTGACCACAAAATGATATAGTTATGTTAGATATTAATAGAAAGAAATTAAAAACAGGAATGAGTATAAGAAGATATGGATACGTTTATGTTAGGATAGAGAATTGATACCTTTCGAGAAGTAAAGATACGAAAGTGTTTGAACAAATTTGAAAGAGGTTTGTTTTTATGGAAGAGATGATGTTGTTAAAGCTTGAAACTTGTGACACCCTTTCTAATCTGCTTCATCAACCTTCTTTATATACTAGCATTTATGATGGTTTTTGTCTTCAATTACGAGTGTACCCTTTTGTTCAACTTTTTATACTTATAATAATAACTGGACCATTTACAATGCCACTTGGATGACATAAGCAACTATTATATAAGAAAGTAATAACAAGACATTGTATTTGAATAAAAATAATGAAATTGCCGAACTTTTACAAGTCTGGTGATTTACATGCCTCAACGCTATTAAAAGATATAAAATTCGACTTTGTTCACTGCATATAGAGGTTAAAAGTATGTAGAGGATTTATAAATCGTTGGATCAGACTTTATCGACAACACAAACGAAAAAATGACTTTGGATCCATGTCTAGCAACCTTCTTCACCAAAATTTCTCTTGTTGTTTTTTTCTTTTTGGTAAGAAACCGGGAAGAAAATCTCCCGATCTTTATTCAATTTAAAATAACATCATACCCAAACAAATCTAGGGTATGAAACACCTCTTACATCATCTTGTGCTAAAGCACTAACATCTAAAGGAGTCACATTAAAAGAATGAAATTCTAAGGGTAATAAAAAAGCATAATTTGCTAAACCGTCGGCTAGACGGTTAGCTTCACGATACACATGGGAAATCCGAACTACCCAATCCCGTGTGATAAAATCGTAGCACAATTGTACTAGGAAGGAGAGAGGATGAGATACGTCAATACCTCTCTTAAGAAACCCAACTACCATTTCTGAATCAATTTCCAGCTCAACTCGAATCACTTTAGCCTCCCAAGCAATATACAACCCATAATACACTCCCCATAACTCCGCAAGGGGCGCCGAACAGATCCCTATATTCAAGGCAAAACCACAAATCCAATCACCAATACCATCTCTCAGCACTCCTCCTGCTGAAGCTAAACCAGGATTTCCTTTCGAAGCACCATCAGTATTCACCTTGAACCAACCAGCATCAGGAAGTTGCTAAGAAATCAATCTTTCAGCTCGGTTCTCTTGCTGATTCTGCGATTTACAATGCTGAAATGCTTTGACCACTTCATTAGCTAAACCCTTGATAAATTTGACTCGGTCCCTGCACCTTAATGTTCTATTAAAGATATTATTGCACCTCCATTTCCAAGCCCACCACAAACTTAAAGCAAACATTGTACACCATGGAACTGAATCATGAACTTTATAGTCACTTAGATTAGAAAACAACCATTCAAGTAAAGTATGATTGAAGAAATAACTTCTCTTATCTCTTGGTAAAATTCTTTGCCAAAGACCTCTCATTGCACCATAGTCACGCAACACATGATTCACCGATTCCTCAGCCAAACGACAAACTTGACACAAGCTCGAATTCTCAATATGTCTTCGGACTTGTTCCTTATTCGTCATGATTACTCTATTCACACCCAGCCAAATAAAAGTCCTGACACGTTCAGGAACTTGTAACTTCCAAACACAACCAAAAAGTTTACTCATATCTGGTCTTGGAGTATTATCTCGAGACACTAACTCATACGCAGATTTGACACTAAACTCCCCATTCTGGCTCTCTCCCCATGAAATTCTGTCACCCAAACCTGTCACATTATCCACAATTAAAGCTCCTAGTATTAACATAATATCAGTTGAAACAAAAGGTGAAATTGCATCCCTTTTCCAGCCATGAAAATCCTGCCACATATCAATAACTCGAATCGAGTTTGCATCAATGGGTAAAGTGCACGTTACAACATCACATAGAGGAGTAGAAATCAACCACCTATCTGTCCAAAAACGAGTTGTACAACCATTACCAATCACCCAATTCAAACCTGGGAGCACCTCTTTCACTAACCCTCTAACCACACTCTTCCATGTGGAAAATCAAGTACATTTAGGGCTTAACCACGATCTGTCGCTTAAGGTAGTAACCCGAGAAGTTTAAATACCACTAGCTGAACTAATCTGCCTTTCCAACTCTCTATTAACATTTTTAGAGAAGAAGATTTTAGATTTCTCTAAATTTACCTTTTGACCCGAGGCATTACAAAATGATTCTAGAATTCTCCGAATTACTTTAATCTGAGTTACTGATGCCTCTACGAAAAGAATCAAATCATCCACAAATAGAACATGGGAGAGTTTCGGACCTCCTCTTCCAAGCGATATCGGTTTCCACTCCGAAGATTCAACCGCTAATTCAATTTGATGGCACAATCTTTTGATGCATAAAACAAAGAGATAAGGTGAAAGAGAATCGCCTTGCCTAAGCCCTCTTGATGGAGAAAAGGAATCAGATTTTTCACCATTCCATAACACACACATGGAACCATCCGACACAGTTTTCATAATCCAAAAAACCCAACAATCATGTAAATCGGCAGCAATTAAGGTGTCTCTTAAAAAATCCCACCGTATTCTATCATACGCTTTTTCAAGATCTAATTTTAGAAGCATCCAACCCTTACCACCTTGCTTCCGTCCCATAGAATGAACCATTTCTTGGACCATCACAATATTTTCTGTACTAAGCCGACCCGGGATAAAGCTAGACTGAGCATGGCCAATTAGCTTTGAGATCACCGGTTTCAAACCCAATACCAACACCTTAGTAACAATCTTGAAGAGAACGTTACACAAGCTGATATGTCTAAATTGGGAAATCGTTTCAGGTTTAAAAACCTTTGGGATTAACACAATCAAAGCATCATTAACACCTTGAGGTAGCTGACCTATTTTAAAGAAAGCAAGGACAAATTCCACCACCGAGTTTCCGACCACATTCCAAGACTCTTGGTAAAACACCGGTTGAAAACCATCAGGTCCTGGTGCCTTAAAACGTCCCATACTTTTAACTACAGCCCAAACTTCACTAGCCAAAAACGGTTTCGTAAGTACTAACTCCTCATTGCGTGATAACTTTGGAAAACCTGCTTATGGTAAACTCACAACCACCTGTTCCAAATCCTCCATTGAATACAGCCGCCTATAATAATCAAGAGCAAGTTTTTCCAATTCAGCTTGTTCCGAGATCCAAACTCCTTCACCATTCTTTAACATATCAATCCGATTTCTCTTACGATGAATCACAGTTGACATATGGGAAAATGAAGTGTTCTTATCACCCAGAGGGATCCACTTCTCTCTAGACTTTTGAAACCATAAGATTTCCTCTTGCTCTAGAGTTTTATCTAGCTTTTTAATTAACTCCTCCTCCCTATGAAGTAACTCATTAGTTGGGGAATTTTCCAAATCAGATTGAACCAACTGAATGTTTCTATATAACACATCCTTTCTCTTAAGAATATCTCCAAAAATTTCCCTGTTCCACTCCTTCAATTTGTACTTTAAAATACTGAGAGCTTTCTCCGTAGAAACATTCCTTTTCCATGAGACTTCCAACAGTTCTTTAAATCCCGGATGAGTCAACCAAGCTGCCTCAAATCGAAAAGGACGACGGCTTGGATTGTTCGTAGTCTTCGCACAAATCTGAACATAGAGAGGTACATGATCCGAAGAGAAAAAAGGCAAATGTGTAACAACAGCCTCTTGCCACTTCAAACGAGCACTAGCATTGCAAAGAACACGATCAAGCCTTTTAGCTACTAAAACCCTTTCATTTCTCCCTCTTCTCCAAGTGAATCTACTTCCATGAAATCCCATGTCTATCAAAGACATATCATTGATCCAATCTCCAAATACCAAAGAGTCAGGAGAAAGTCTTCCATTTCTCCATTCCTTTCATCCAAACAAACAATGGAGTTGAAATCTCCACCAATAATTAGTGGATCAGTCATGTCCCTAATGACCAAACTCAGTTTATTCCATAGATCCTTGCGTCTATTGACACTAGGAGCAACATACACAGCTATTAAGTTGATAATCTCCAAGCCATCTATCACTTTAGCATATATATACTAATCCGTAGAGTCAATAATCGACACATTTCCAATCCCATTTCTCCACAACAACCAAATACCACCACTATGTCCCACTGCATCAATCTGAAAAGCATTTTCAAACCCAAGGTTTTGACAAATACGATTCGCATTTACACTACTAGCATGAGTCTCAAAGAGAGCTAACATATTTGTCCTAAATCTCTTTAGAATATACCGGATTGATCTTCTAAAACTCGGTTTATTTGCCCCCCCCCCCCCCCCNTAAGCAATTTATCATGATGATAAAATTTAAAAGCATACGGAACACCGGGGCAAACCGCTATGCACAAGATGCATCTGCAGCCCCTTCCAGAACTCCAAAATTCAACTCAGTGGCAGCTTGAGTCATACTCATCTCTGACCCTCCGCTACTAACTTCTTTCTCAGCTACAACTAAAGTTTCCTCCATCATGTTAGACACAGAAATAGTTTCAAGATCAACCAGACCACCTCCAAGACGACTATCATGCTCAGCTTCAACTTTTAATCTTTTTCTAGAATTAGACAACTCAACATTAATTAAAACTGGACCAAAAATCAGACCACGGGATGGTTTCACTTGCTTGAATTTGGACTTAGAGCCACTCGACTTAGACTTGCTTACTTCAGAATTTTTATAACCTTCAACCTTCCTTTCCCTCAAAGAGTTTTTTGATCCATTTAAACCAGACTCCTTAGGTTGTGCTGAGAAACGAGAATTAGGTTGAATAACCGCTTGAGAGTTTCCCATCACATTCTCCTTATTTGCATCAATAGCTAACAACAAGCCTTTACGTTCCAAATCAACATCCTTTTGTTTTTCGAGTCCATCAAACTTATTCGAAATGTGAACTTTTTGAATTGCCTTAGAGAGTGGGAGGTCTCTAGAAGTCTTAGTAGACTTAAACATAGCATTCTGTCCAGAAGAAGAACCAGGAATTAACGATGATACTGGAGCCTTCCCCACCCTTCGGACCACCGTAAAACCATCATCAATCTGAACAGAGTTGCTTATTTCAACCTCATTTTTTCGAGCTTCAACAACACCTTCAACTGGTGGAGACTCATGAGGACATTTTTGAACCAAATGACCAAACAATCCACACCAAGAACAAATGTTAGAAATCCCCTCATATAGAACAAAATATCTAGCACCATTAACCCTCACAGATCCCTTCAAAAGCTTATGAAGATCAATCTCCACACAAACTCTAGCATAACGAGCACGCTCAAAGTTTAAAGTGTTAAAATCTACTTTAATCGGATTTCCTAGACTTTGAGTAATACCCAAGAGAATCGATCTATGATAAAGATTCACCGGAAGCTGAGATAACCTTACCCAAACAGGTGTAGTCCAAATTTCGTCTTTCAAGGGATTAAAATCCGGTCCCCAAGCTTGAACCATTAAGTAACCACCGAAAGCTTTCTAAGGACCCCCTGAAAGTGCCGCTAGATATTCATCTTCGAACTCAAAACGTACCATGAAAAAGTGTCTCGGCAGATCCAAAACAAACATAGAACCTCTAGGCTTCCACAACTCACAAAGTTTTCTATTCACCGATGAGATCGAGACATTTCTTCCCAAAATTTTCACAATCATACAGTTTTTCCACAAGCTATTCATTGCTGAAATCACTTCCTTCCCCACTGTGATCTCCGGTTCACCATCTTCACCACAAGGATAAGAGATCGAGAGTCTTTCAGCAACAAACTTATCATCAATTAAATTTTCTGGAATCAAACGCCCACCTCCTGAGGTCGCTTTCACCTTATCTGCCCACAGAGCTGACCCATCTGGTGGATCTCCCATTAAAGTCCCTTTCTCACTTGTATCCATCATCATCGCATCATCTTCTCCCGAAACCAAATCCTTCATCATCACCAAAATGCAAAGACTACCTTCAAAACTCTAACCCACACAACCACCACCAGAAGAGAATTCTGACCCAGTACAAACCACGCCAGTTGTCTCCGCCGTACGCAAGACGCGCCGGCAAGATCAACTAACACAGTATCATAATCGTTGTTCGCCTTTTAAAACTCTCTCGACTAAATGGGCTTATTCAAATTTCTCTTATTGCTAATCACATAGTTCGGTATTATAGGACTTAATTTTTTTTTTTTTGTCAACTAGCCTAGTGGCTTTTAATTCCCCTCCTTATACTGTAGGTAAAAGGTTCGATCTCTGGTGCCTTGAAGATTTGTAAAGTGACAACACCAGTGGGCCACCTATCCTCGGCTAGGACTTAAATTTTGAGGTTAAAGTTTTGCTATAGATTAGGTTCTTATTATTATTGACTCATTTAAAATAATAAAGTGTACTTTATGTTTTTTTTTCGTTTCAACTTCAAATATTTGTATAATTATGTGTTTTGTGTGTTTGTAATCTTTACTTTTTTCTATAATAATTAGATTGACAAGATTTAATTTATAGCTAAATTATTTCGAGTGAAGTTAAAAGAGATTCAAACTTATTACCTAATGCAAAAATAGATTAGAGACAAGTCAACAAAACCATTTGCTTCTTGGTGTGTTATAAAGTTTCTTTGTTGGGTTTTGTTAACTTAAATAAATATAATATCGGTTAAATAATGGTTTAAACTGCATGTGGTTTTTAGTCTAGTCGCAGATGGTAAGTCCATTAAAAACAGTTACACTCGCACATCCAATAATCAAGTCACCCTACCTACATTATTGTTAATGCTAAGACTCAACACTTGTAAGAATTATGGGACTTTGAATCGAATACTTTATTGAGCGAAAATAGATTACAATTGAAGGTCGAATAACTCCTTTGCTTGACCCACAAGCTCTAGGGTTTTCTCCCCTCTCTTTTTTTCTCTCTCTTTCTGAGACTATTGACTAGTATTTATAGACTTTTTAGACCTAGGGTTTCGGGGAATATTCTCTAAAGAATCCCCAAGATT
>OVBA01004071.1:0-14846 GCA_900406435.1 Lepidium aucheri
ACTAACTCTTTGACCCGAGACATCACAAAAACTTTGTAGAACTTCTTTAATGACCTTAACTTGGGCAACCGAGGCTTTGGCAAAGAGAATAAGATCATCGGCAAAACACATATGAGAAAGTTTCGGACCCCTTCTAGACAAACAAATCGGCTTCCACTTTCGTGAGGCGACAGCAAACTCAATCTGATGACATAATCGTTCAATGCAAAGGACAAAAAGGTACGGTGATAAAGGGTCACCTTGTCGCAGCCCTCTAAGAGGCTTGAAAGGTTTAGTCTTCTCACCATTCCATAAAACAGTCATAGACGGTCCAGTAACACAACGCATAATCCAGTCCACCCACTGAGATGGAAACCCCGCTACCCACAACGTGTCTTCCAAGAAATCCCATCTGATCCGATCATTGGCCTTTTCTAAATCTAACTTGAGCAACATCCATCCCTTCCTTCCTTTCTTCCTACGCATAGAGTGTACAGCCTCCTGTACCACAATAATATTATCGGTGCTCAACCTTCCTGGAATGAAACTTAATTGAGCCGGACCAATGAGCTTTGATATAACCCGTTTCAGCCTTGACACCATAGTCTTAGTAATGGTCTTAAATAACACATTACAAAGGCTAATTGGTCGGAACTGCATAATCCGTTCAGGCTTCTCAACCTTCGCAATCAAGACGACCAATGCGTCATTTAAGCCCTCCGGCATCGTTCTATTCTCAAAGAAGTCCATCACAAACCGAACCACCGATGGACCAACTATTTCTCACTCATGTTGATAAAACAAAGGTTGGAATCCATCTGGACCAGGAGCTTTAAGGCTTCCCACACTTCTCATTGCAGCTTCAATCTCAGCACCATTAAAAGGCTTTCGGAGACAATGTAGATTTGTATGATCCATTGTGACAAAGCCAATATGCGGTAATGGTACGGCATGAGCTACAATATCATCCACCGGTATAACTTCTCATAATAAGCCACAGCAAGTTTCTCCAAATCCTCCTTACTTGTGACCCAAGAGTTAGACTCATCCCTCAGCATTTTGATCCTATTTCTCCGTCTTCTAATTATCGTCGAAGTATGAAAGTACTTCGTGTTTCGATCACCCATAGTTATCCATTTCTCTCTTGATTTTTGATACCACAACATTTCCTCTTGTTCAAGCACCGCATCAAGTTCTTTACCAAGTTCCACCTCTTGATCAATTAACAAATCTGATTGTACCACTTCGAGTTCCTCCTGAACCTCTTGTAACCGTTTTAGCAATCGCTCCTTCTTTCTCATAACATCACCAAAAACATCCCGATTCCACTTCTTTAAAGTTAGCCGCAACTTATCTAAAGCCACTGATGTATCAACATTTCTATCCCAAGAGTTTACCAAAAGGTCACGAAAACTCGGGTGTGAGAGCCATATTGCTTCAAATCTAAACGGCCTCCTCCTCGAGTCCATATTACCAATCGGCTTCAGTTGTAGATATAAGGGTGAATGATCTGATGCAATAATGGGCAGGTGAGTAACGACAGCCTCTTGCCAAAGAAGCCGTGTTTGAGCACAACAAAATATTATGTCCAGTCGTTTAGCGACATATGTCTGTTCGGCCTGCCCTCTTCGCCAAGTAAACGAACTACCTCGAAAGCCCATATCGATGAGACTATTCTCATTTATCCAATCACTAAACACTAGAGAGTCTGGTGATAGGCTTCCATTTCCACCTATTCTCTCATCAACCCTCAAGATAGTATTGAAGTCCCCCCTATCACGCACGGTTCTGTGAGCCCACTCAAAACTGTAGTTAGCTTCGGCCATAACCCACTTCTTCTAGATACCGAAGGAGCTGCGTAAACGGCAATGAAGTGTATCACCTCCGACCCTTGCTCCACACGTATATGGATATATTGCTCGTCACACTCAATCACTTGGACCGTACCCACACATAACTTTCATAATACCCACAAACCTCCACTCTGACCAACTGCATCCACTTTTACGGACCCGTTAAAACCCAAACTATTACAAATATGAGCCGCACGGTCACCGGCGGCATGTGTTTCAAATAAAGCAAGTATATCAGAATTATTCTTCTTCAAGATATATCTAATAGCTCTGCGAAAACTAGGTTTATTTGCCCCCCAACAATTCTACAGTATACAGTTCATCGGTATATGCATAACCATATCAAAAGCTGTCGGGGTAGCACATCATTCGGACAGCATTGTTGATGCTTGTACATCAACATCTTCCTTCTCATCTAACCTCACACAGTGTTGTTTCTCCTGCTCCTTCATATTATTTGTCTCCATACTCACAAGATTCTCCACTGATTTCTCCGGTTGCACTCCTATCAACGGAAAAGACCCACAAAAACTGCCTCCTGGTCTAACTTCTCCTAAAGCTTCCACTCTCAAACGTTTGCCTGTTTTTTCAAGAGACAAATCTTGTTTCAAAGGACCAAACACCAAACCATGCACCGGTCGAGTAATCTTATTCATTCTCCCTTTCCCACGAGTAAAACCATTTCCTCGTACACCTGATTCTTTCCTCTCCGATACGCGTGCTGAAAATATATTGCCGTCGAGTTCAGTTTGGCCCCGATTCATTCCAAGTATATTTCCTTTAGCACTCTTATCAGCTAGAGGTTGACTAAGAACCGGAACGTTCTCTTTGTTCATGTGTAGGGATCTCGCATTCTCGTCCATATGCGACTCTAGAGCCTCCTCTTCAAGATTTCTGAACCTATTAGTAACCTGAATATTCTCATTCAGCGTTGTAGCAGAGAGTTCCTTCAGCTGTTGCCTTTGACTATCCCGTGACGAGACAGGCCTAACGTCATCTCTATTACTTTGTTTTGAACGATTCCTTGTGCCACGCACAACTGTAAACCCATCCGCAATCTCTTCTTCTCTAACTTGATCCGTAGTCATCGGTTCAGAGCTTGAAGCTGTCACCGGAGGCACGACAGTATCCACTGCTAACGCAACAATTTTCTTTGATTGTTTCTTAGGGCACTTATGAATTAAATGACCGAAAATACCACATGATGCACAAATCGGAAAAAACCTTCATACTCAACAAAATACCGTTCTCCATCAACCACAACAGATCCCTTCAAAGGCTTATGTAGATTAACTTCAACACATACCCTAGCAAATCTTGCGCTGTCAAATGCGAGAGTGGTGAGATCAACCCGCAATGGATGACCAATACCTTTTGCGATTGACAACAACATAGCGTTATGGTAGTATATCACGGGAATACCTGATAAACGAGCCCACACGGGTGTGGACCAAATATTATCACATAAAGGATCAAAATCGGGAGTCCATTCTTGCGCCAGTAGATAACTACCAAACAACCTCCAAGGACCTCCCGTTAGAGCGTTAAGATATTCTTCTTTGTTCTCAAATTTCACCATAAAGAATTGTCGGGGTAGATCCATTACAGACATATTTTTGGTTGGCTTCCACAACTCAATTAGCTTCTTGCGCAAGACAGGTAGCGACACATTTCGATCCAAAACCTTAACCACCATACAGTTTTGCCATAACCCATTCATCACCCTCAATACCTCAGGATCAAAAGTAATCACCGCCTCACCATCAGCCCCATTCGGTAGTTCCAATTTGACCCTCTCATAGACGAAATCATCATCCATAAGATTCACCGGGTTCACCATACCACCTAACATATTTTGTTCTAGCCTTGCCGCCCACGGCATCGCCTTATCCGGAGGCTTCCGCACCGTCGTTTCTCGATCCGCTGCATCTTTCATTGCCGTATCGTTCACTCCATCCGAAACCCTAGCCGTCGCCATTCTAGCAGAATATAATATTTAAAACCATACTCAACATCGTACACAAAATATCAAATATTGTGTTAATCAGTTTGTTCTTGTGAGAGGTGATGCCATTTTTAAATTTCTCGTCAAATATCAAATATTGGCTTGTTGAATAAAAAAATATAATAGAGAACATTGCTTGGCTTTGGTTTTGTTGATTGAAGGGATTGCTCATCTATATATATGATAGATCTCAGTCTCCAAAAGGAGATTAAGCCGTGAGTGTATAAATTTTCTTGTGTAAAAATAGATGATCTTTTCGTATGATTCTCACATTGAGATCCAGTTAATTCATAAATGATTTTGTGTACGATGTTGAGTATGTGTTAATCAGTTTGTTCTTGTGAGAGGTGATGCCATTTTTAAATTTCTCGTCAAATATCAAATATTGGCTTGTTGAATAAAAAAATAAAATAAAATAAAAGGATTTTGTGATCAGAAAATCAACTCTGCGTACAAAGTTAAAGAAAAAAAATAAACTTGGCAATGTCATTAATCTCTTAATCCTTTCAGAGCTGTATTTATTTCTTCATTGTGACCTCTTTATAAATGGTGATTATAATATTATGATTTGAAATTGAAATCATGATTTAAACAATTCATCACTGGTATCCAAATTTTGCTATATTTTAGTCGATAGTCCACAACGTGCAAAATTCATTACATAATTACAGAATTTACTTTTGTCTCAGCGAGCAAAGTGAAATATGTTCCGAAAAGATCAACTTTGTTATAGAATAACTGAGATTTAATTTAATAATAGTAATCGCCACCAACGAGGCCATAAATGGGATGAAAACGGGTCTACCAGCTCCAACAAGGTTAAGACTTCCCCTAGTTCAGAAGTTGATCAAATGGGTATTTGTGTCAGGTCAGGTTCGTACATTACCACACCAAGGGGACCTAAAGAGTGTTGCAAATCCAAACAAGATGCTCAAAGTGGATCATAAAGTCTTTGTCCCACGGGACTATACTTTTACTGAATACAAGTACAATGTGATTGATCCTATGTTTAAAGATGGTCAATTTAATGCTTTATTTCATTTTAGTTCGTCTTTTCGATCCTGTTGGCTTACTTTGGCATTGATATCCTTGAAATTCCGGATAAGATAAACAAATTATCAAAAAGAACAACTAAAAGGAAAGGAAGGTGCAAAGATATAATATACAAAACGTGACAACAAAGCCTTACTTAAGTTAAACAAACAAAACCCCATTCCTGCCCACCTGCCCACAAAATCTTCAACAAATGATAACAAGGAAAAAGAAAACACATTGGTTAACACTAACTCTTTGTTTTGGTGACATTGCAGCTGGGGTTCTTTCTTTTTTTCTTTTCTTTTTTTTTGTGCAAATAAAGAAAAGATAAATAAAACAAAAGAAAGAGAATGATAAAATTACTTAAGAAGTTGAAAACTAATAAGGATTGTAACGGCTTCTTCCTCTACCATTGTCGCTACTTCGTTTGCTGCTGCTGCTGCTGCTTGAACCGCTGCCTCCCCTATATGGTGGTGAAGGCCTTGGTGGTGGTTGCGGCACAGCAGCTAGTCCAGGTTGTTGCCTATTTCACATTCAACAATACATTCATCAATAAACGTGTACGCATGAGATCATTATCATACAAATATAGACAAGAACTTACAAGACGTATCCGATTCTTCCATCGGGTAACATGATTGGCATCATCGACATTCCACCACCTGCGTGACCTCCCGCGTGCATTAACGGCTGCAAAATTACACTCAGGTTTTGTTACATCAAGTTACTTTCACAAAATAAGCATTTTAGCGATGCAAAGAGAAAGAAATGTGATTCATGAATCTCACTTGTGAGTAGGCAGAAGCTCCAAATCCACCAAGAGCACCGAAGGGACTAGGAGTCATACCATAACTAAGAAGTGGAGGATAGTTTGGTTGCAGTTGTGATTTCTGCATATTCTGACCTGTAGTTGTATTCGTCTTTTGATCTGCTTGAGGCTTTGCAAGAGTACAATCCAACATGTGACCTGTAAAGTAGAGGATACAAACAAGTTCGGAAATTTGATGGAAGAGAGCATACCGAAAAAAAAAAAAAAAAAGAGTATTCCGAATGTACCGTACCATCAATCTCATATCTTTCAGTGTTTTTCAATGCTTTCATTACGCTTGTCCTCTCTGCGTAGTGCACAAATCCGTATCTGCTGTCTTCCTTCCCTGGTTTGGCTGGTGGAATAACCACTTTCAATATTTTCCCATGATGATCGAATAATGCCTTTAGACGTTCTTGTGTTATATCTCTTGGCAAGTTTTTGATGTACAATGCCTTGACCTGCATCAATTTAATACAACACAATAATAAGATCTTTTATCATGGTTTAGATAAATTAAAACTTTAGACAGTTTACATGTCTCTAAGTAGCAAACCTGGGAAGCCGAAGAGTCTCCTCCACCACTCCTAGATTCAGCCCAGCTCACAGTTGGCGCATTATCATCAAGCTTAAAACTTGGATTTGACATTTTTTGTTTTGAGTATTCTGCACATGCATGGTTGTAATACTCGATGAAAGCAAACCCACGATTTCGGCCCATATTCTGTGGTTCCTGTGATTTTATAAGAAGAAAAAAACACAAATAGAAAAGTTTATCAAGTGAGTGAGAAAGGTATATCTTGAATTTCAAAAGAAAATTCACTTCCGCAAGTTACTATTAAACATAAACATGAGATGAAATAATTAAATATACACTATAGGCTGATGAAACTTATCGAAGTTATAGGTGACGCACCTTTGGGAGTTCTACATTTTGAACGCCTGGACCAATTCCATATGCTGCTTTCTTAATGTCTGACTCAGTCCAATTTCTAGGAACATTACCAAGAAAGAGACGATGCTTTGCTTGAGTAGTTGAACATTTTATTCTTTTACCCTATTGAATAACATAAAGTAAATAAACATATTAGAACCAGATAAATTCTGAAACACCAATCCATTAACAATTCGAAGCAAATTGTAAGTTTCACTGAAATGACTGTAATCATTAAGAATCAGGTCAAAAGAATTTACTTTGAATTCACTGTTATTTAGATTATCGATTGCTTCAGATGCTAAGTCCTTGTTTCTGAATGTTACAAATGCATAACCCTTTCCATCACCAGATTCTTTTTCCCTCATTATCCTAACCTGTTGACATCAAACCAGTCTCAGCACGAGATAAATTAAGACAGAACTATAATCTGGGATACAAAAATGTCAAATTACCTCAGTAACTTCCCCTATTGATTCACAGAAGCTCTTTAAGTCCCCATCAGTAGCATCTGTAGGAATACCTCCAAGATAAACCTCTGAACCATGTGGAGGAAGTGCTAAGAGTTCAGCATGTCTTTTCTTTTCTTCGTCCTCTTCCATTGCAGCAGCATCATCATCCTCCTCTTCTTCCTCTTCGACCTCTATCTCCTCTTCTATCTCTTCAATTTCCTCCTCCTCTTCAACTTCTTCGTACTCAACTTCCTCCTCCAGAGTCTCTTCAGGATCATTGTCACCATCAAGGTCTACCCTCTCTTCAGACTCCATTGACTCATGAGTCTCTGAAGCAGCAGTCCTCGTCCTTGACATCTTAAGTATCTAAATAAGAACGCTTGCACTACAACTGTGAAGGAGACACAGAAGCAAGAAGCATATGGGGGAGAGAGAATAAAACCGGGGAAAGGTTGAGGAAAAGAAACAATAAGAGGCCGATATAAAAGAAGAATAAGAAGATCGAGTTGACTCTCTGCCATAATATGGCTAAAAAGGAATTCCCAAAGTAGTTAACAAAAAGATATTAAAAAAAAAAAAGACAGCAAACAATAGACAAAGGGAGAAGAGGGCGACGAATGCTCAACAAGGTGAAACAAAATATGAAACTTGAGAAAGATAATGAATGAATCCTGAGAGCGGAAGAAAAAACATGATAATCATAGGCCTTGGTTAGGTGCAAAGAGGGTTAAAAATCATGGCAACAAGAAAGATAAGAAAGGTTTTGTGCCATAAGTTAAAGCAAATTTATTAGCAATAGCAATGAAAAGAAGACTCCAGCTCCATGTTAGATCTCCCAACACACATTGTTTCAGAATTTGCAAGTGAAATTTTTTATGCTGCCAATCTAACCTGTTAAGAGAATCCTCAGCTTATAACTACAATTCTATTTGATTATTCAGACACATTTATATGAATAGACCAACAATATTTCCTCGAGTATCAGGTAAGAACAGAATTAACAAAGAACAACCGAAAACCCGCACGAAGCTACTAAGTTACTTAGAATCAATTAAAAGTACGAGAAGAAAGAAATCAGAGTGGATTCAGTTGTACATTGAGCTCCAAATCCAAATTTTAATTGAAGAAATTTCGGATCCCTAAAGCAAAACATTTAAGAAGTAGACACGAATAGTACCTGGGAAGGCGAGAGGGAGGAAAAGGGTGGAGAGATAACGCTGCCGGAAGAAAACCCTAATTTAAGAATTTACCGGAGGTGAGGAAGATTTTCGCTTTCACGCAGCTCTCAGGTTGAATAAAGAAATGTGTTAATTTTTGTAATGTGAGGATTCGTTTGTTTGTGTTATGACCTAGAATATTGGGTCCGCGTTGTCACCGTTTTATTTTATTTCATTCGCTTAATTATATTATGGTTTCCTTTCACCAAATTAAAACATTTTTACATACTAACAAAATTAACTGCATTAATGGTGACGAGGTTTGGAGTGAACCACATACTCTTTGTGTGTTTTCCGGCTATTTATATATGGATTCTTTCCAGAATTTTATCGGTACAAAAATTGTTCTCTATTTATGCAAATTTAGATTATTTAATTTGAAAGACTTAAAAAAATGGATAAAAGAAGCTTCCTAAGACAGACTATAAGTTCAATAAAGACAGGTGTATTTGCACATCCAGAAATCGAGTTTCACCGTCTGTATTATGCAGGAATTTGACTAATGGGCCGACCAGTTGTGACCCAATGTTGACAAAAAAGCTTCCCATAGCCAAGAAATAGGTGGTCCATTTGGCTTGTCCCTGATTTAGCTAGACAAGAGCTGATGAGTTCAAATCTTATTGTGCTCCATTTGGAAAACTTAGCCTGAGACCCAAAAGACATTGTCCAAATGCCAAAGACAATCGAGGCTTGAAGTATGGGAGCAGACTCAAGAGTGAAAGATCCACATGATAGAAGATTATTTTTAGACCTATTATTATACTGCCAACCTTCACTGGATACAGATGTATAGTAGATGCGTCATGGAAAGATTCAAAACTTTTTTCTGGATTAGGGTGGTTCTGCTTTCCTATGGTGTTGTGAAATAGTATGGAGATTAAGACACACAAACTTCGATTGGAAAGCACCGATTCAACACTTCAACTTGTTTTATTAATGTAAACTGTTCTTCAAAAGTCTTACACGTGCTGGTTACAACTCTCACTAACACAAAACGAAGCAACACTCAAACTCACAACAATGACTCAAAAGAGTTTTCTCTCTCTAAACATTAAACCAAAACTCCCCCAATATTTCTATAGTCTTAGACGACCTCTACACACCCTAAGACCTTTTTATATGTCATACACATTAACCTAGAATCTCTCAAATCTCTCAGAAATGGAAACTCTCAAGTTAAAACTAGTTTCCATTTCTGTTTGACAGCAACATGTCATTTCTGTTGATAGTTCCCTGTCTCGGTCACCTAAAATCTTCCAAATCTCCCAAAAATAGAAATTCTCTTGTTAAGATAAATAAATTTTCATTCTGCTTGACAACAACCTATCGTTTATGCTGACATCTCCCTGTCCTGATCTTCACTTTAGCTAGCAAGTCTTCGTCTAGCTCAGCTTTGACTTATTCTTCTTTTCTTATTAGTCTTTGACTTGGAATCCACACATCTTCATGTTGGACACACATCCTTGGAGCCCACAACATTAGAAAAAGACACTCATCACTTCACTTGGAGTATGAAGCGCTTATGTGGGCTATGGCAAGTCTCATTTCCCTGTAATTTACAGAATCGGAGTCTACGATAAACTACTCCGAGGTGAGAAAGATGGTGGAATATCCAGATGCATTTGCCGTTTTTCAACTTTACCTTGAGGATTTTTGGAGACTTCAAAGCTTATTAAGAGTATGCACTTTATTCCTAGACCTCTGAATCACAAAGTATATCTTATGGTTCGTAGTGTTAGAAGACTTCCGAGGGATATGATTTTACTAAATGATGTACCGTCGCACTAGCTTTCTTTTTCTTTTTCTTTTCGCAAAGTATAAATTTTATTAGAAAATTGCAAAAGGATTACAATCATGTAACAAATATTGGTTACAAAATATTAAGGCATAAACAACGAATGTCAAGATTACAATGATCATTAGACATTAATTTTATTGTAATTTTTGATCTTCTTGTCCTCACATGTGTGTTGAATAGAATTGAAATGATAATGCCCATACACTTCATTTCCTTTTATTTTGATGGTTATGGAGAAGCAACAACTTATCAGACCTCGACCAAATCTAATTTTTGGTTCTTGTGGAGGAGAGTGAGACAGCCACTTAATCGATTCATTATTCTCTTTTGGAGAATTGAGTGATGAATGATGCAATTCAATTAAGACAAGAATACACCAGCAACATACCACACTATTGTAATGTAAACTAAACATAACTTATACTTAACTAGAATATGAGAGGCCTTGTGATGAACTCCAATCAATGATTGATGAAAGAGAGAACCAAGCAACTTCAAATAAACTCTTGGGATGATATCGTCATCAAGAGGGGAGAGAAAGACATTGTACATGCACGAATGAGAGGGAGGGAGGTGGAGAAAAATAGTGGTTCAGACGACAGATCTGACCCCAAACATCGTCCGCTCACAGACGACAAGGAAAGATTTACGGGACCACCGCACCACCCTTAAACATAGTTGAACTAGGCAGCGGCTGTGGCAAAGCGGATGATACAAAATGCCAAATCAATGGTGCGTTAGGACAAGGATACCAGCGATAAGACATCCGACGAAGAGCTACAATTGGTGGCCTCCTTCTTTGGTGGTGATGAAGCCCACCGACTGCCAGAAAAAGGAGATTGACGGTGGTAGAATTTTCTGCAAGAGAGAGAGACGCACTAGCTTTCATACTTAAATATAAGTTAAAAAAAATAAGATTCATTTAATCACTTTTTTGTGAGCAATATAACTTTTCCCTTTTTCCAATAGGAATAGAACTTTTTCATCAGTAAAAAACATGACATAGAGTTATTATAAAAATAATTTTTTTAAAAAATATTGTGAAAAATACCACAATGAGTTTCAAAACTAGAAGAAATGCCATCGAGTTTCAAACTCGCGAGAAATGCCATTTCTGATGGCATAAAGGGCACGAGTGTTGATGATTTAGCTCCTGCTATAGTGCACGCAAGATTGGGCCATGTGACAGTGAGGCAAGGATATGGATATATTTAAGGACATACACATAAAACATGGACGTCCACATAAAGATATGTATGCATACATTTCCCAAGACTTTGGTAGTTGTGCTCCGGTTGAAAATCTCTTAGAGAGTTGAAATATTAAGGCCGAAATTGGGCCATGTGACATTGAGACAAAGACATAGATATATATTTTTAAGGACATACATATAAAATAAAGGCGTCTGCTTAAAGACATGTATGTACACAGTTCCCAAGATTTTGGTAGTTGTACACGGTTTCTGCTCAGTACATGATTCACTCAGTTCTTGACTCATTCTAGCTTTGATCTTTATCATCTCAAACTCTATTTCACTTTTGTCTTCTTCATCAGATTGATGATTGGGGAAGAGATGAAGAAGAAAGAGAAGGGTCATCGTCATTTTCCAAAACTCCTTGTGGCATTTTTGGTGAGTTCGATTTTTCATGGTATTTTTTACAATTTTCGAAAGATTTTGGATCCTGAATACAATATTTTTCTATATAAGAAAAGATGTAATTTTGCAATTTACAACTCAAATTAAAATAATTGTCAAACCATATTTTGGTTCTTTGTATAATTCAGTATAATTTTCTAGTTTAATTGTAAATTTGTAAATGTAATTTTTAATAACTCATTCATTAAAATTAGGTAATATTTTTTATTAACATATTTTTTTCTATTTTTTCATCCAAGAAAACATATAATTTAAACACAAAAAAGTTACCGAAAGTGAGTTGAGCCAGTGGTTTTGTACCACTAGAAATCTTAACAGTTGAATGGTTCGATCCCCAAACATTACCTCCTAGAATGAGGCCGAAAGTCACTAGGCTACGATGAAAATACTACAAAAATATTTTATTTATTTAATTAATCATGATTACAAGGTTAACTAATATCGCTACCATAATCTTGTTCATGGGTCTTGACTCTTGTGATTGCTTTTGCCATAACCTATGTGCCGTCTAGCACAATCTGAATTTTAGCTTGTTTGTCGGTGGCTCTCACAACATTGGCGACATCATGGTTTCTGCCATCTATGGTGCCTTAGTTTCCTATTTTCTGTGTATGGTAGTTTGAGCTTTTTGCATAGTGAAGGTTTTGCAGATCTACAAGTTTTCGTTGGGTTGGTTACTCGTTTGAGTTTTTGGATCTACTTGGGTTATTTAGGTCACTTTTGTCGTTGTCTTCTAAGGAATATTTAACAGATCTCGAGCCTCTTCCTCTCCTGTGAGATTGTGTTCTCGTTGATGACCTCTTCCTTCCTTCGTTAAGCTCGATACCGCGTTATGTTTGCTTTATTTTCATTTGGTTTAGACATTTGGTTCAGCCACGCTATATTTCTAGATTAGGCTCTTAGGTTTAGGCTTTTTAATTGTTCCCCTAGTTTTGATCGACTATGTTATCTTCTTTGGGTTCAATTGTTGTTGTGCTCGTTTGGGTTTGGTCTCTTTATAGAGGATTAGTTCGTTTCTTGTATGTATTTTTAAGACCTGGTTAAGGTCTGGTCTTATTTTGAGCTCTATCGAGGTGTAAAAGCGGTTGATTTGTTTTTTCGACTTCACTATTTTTGGAATTTGTTTGTCGTAATGCAATAATCTTTTATGCCATTTAGTTTGTCTTCAGTCCACTCTGGTTAGGCTTCTTTATGTGGCTTCATGCAGTTTGGCATTTTGGTGTACCAGCTTTTTCTTCATTTATGAGATACTCATATTCATCATAGGAGGTTATGTCATCAGGTAGGACGCTGGTTAGTTTCTGGTGGTCTCGATCTGGGGTTGCAGCATTTGGAGTCTTTTTTATGTTGTCTTAGTCTAGCCTTTTCCAAATTTATTTTATTGTTTCTCTCTTTTGAGCTTACTTTCCAGGGATATATATGTTTTCCGCTTAAATATTTTACTTGTGTATTTTGCACCAGGATCTTGTTTTGGTTCTATAATACTAATCAGTAAAAAAAACTTTGTTCACGTGGATAGTCATTGCTGACCTGTAAAATTTGGTGTATCTACAAGCGATAACTAGGATATTTTATTAGGTTTGTAATAATGCATGGCATACCACTTTGTTGTTTGTATCTAAATCAATATATCGTATATTTAAATCTTTTTAACTTCGAAAAGTCTAGAGGACATTGTAATTTTGTACTTATTTTTGAATTATAAGTTGACCGTCTTTTTCTTCTCAATCTGACTTTTATTTCTGTTTAACCTTTGCACATAGGAAATAAGACTGATTTTACTTCTATAGTCTTTTGCCCTGGTTGATCTATCTCTGCTGTAATAAAAGTTTAAAAACTTGGATTACTAATTACTGGAATACTAGACAATGCGAAACTTTTTTGAACGATATTCACGAAAAATTGGGAAGGTATTTCGGGTATGATAATGAACGTGAACATTAAGTTGATTATGCCGCTAATGTTTCTAATTCTTGTGGAACTTTCTAGCTGATAGAACATCTCTCTAAAAGGAATATACAATCTCGGTTTGAACATATCAGCACTTTCTTCATCCCTTAGCCTGAGTTATTTGTGGCCTATTTAATATGTTATACAAACCATAACACATAGTAAGTCATGTAGAATTAAGCTTGAAATCAATAACTTAGGGAGTAAGCTATCCAATAGATAAGATCAAAGATTAGTTTAGGAGTTATCTAAACTTATCCTATTAGGTATAGGAAATCTTTTCTTGTCTATAAATAAGGACTTATCAATGTGTGGTAAGACTTAAGAATTGTGATTGAGAGTTTAGGTTTTGAGTTATTTTCCTAAGCTATAATAAAGAGAGTTATTCTTTATTAATCATTCTTCATACAAGTTATAATCTTCGATTCTTCAATTGATATCAGAGCCAAGGTTGAATCAAATAATTTTTTTGAGTTGTTAGAGAGTTTCGAAAAAAACAAGTTTTCAAAATATGGAAGATTTACCGATTGTTCCATCCGAGAAGAAAGGAGGTGGAGGATCATCTTCAGTGCATTGCCCTATGTTGAACTCATCAAACTACACCGTTTGGGCTATGAGAATGAAGGTTTGTCTCAAAATCTCAAAAGTGTGGGATGTTATTGAAGAAGAATCAACTGATGTTGACAAAAACAACTTGGCGATGGGGTTATTGTTTCAATCGATACCCGAGACATTGATTCTTCAAGTTGGTGAGTTAGACACTGCAAAGAAGATATGGGAGGCGATTAAAACCAGGTTTTTAGGGCCTGAGAGAGTCAAAGAAGCTAGGTTACAAACTCTCATGGCAGAAGTTGATCGACTAAAGATGAAAGATGATGATAGCATCGATAGCTTTGTCGGCAAGTTATCCAAAATTTCCTCAAAATCCGCCTCTTTGGGAACAATTATTGAGGAGTCAAAACTAGTTAAGACGTTTCTAAAGTGTCTCGCACGAAAAAAATACATACATATTTTTGCTTCTCTTGAGCAAATTCTTGACCTAAAGACAACAAGTTTTGAAGATATCATTGGACGTTTGAAAGCATATGAAGAGAGAATTTTCGATGAAGAAGAAGAAGCTCAAGAAGAACAAACAAAATTGATGTATTTAGAGAATCA
>OVBA01004071.1:14935-24996 GCA_900406435.1 Lepidium aucheri
CAGAGAATCAATCTAGAGGAAACGATAATCCCTCAAGAGGAAGAGGACGTGGAGGACGTCGGGGAAGAGGACGAGGAAGAGGATCTAACAATCAAGACTTAAAGGGAAAAGGATCGATTTCCTTCATTGATAGAAACGGTACAACAAAGAAGATGACTAATGTTTATTACATTCCCAGATTGAAGAGTAATATTATTAGTCTAGGTCAAGCAACCGAATCAGGATGTGACATCAAGATGAGTGGTGATGACTTGATAACGTATAATCGTGAAGGGAAAATAATTGCCAAGGCAATGAGATCAAAAAATCGACTTTACAAGGTAAAGATGGAAGTGAAAGAACCACAAGTTTGCTTGACTATAATTGATGAATCAAGCAAGTGGCATGCTCGGTTAGGTCACACAAACTTTGAGACGATGGAAAACCTAATCAACAAGGAACTTGTCAAAGGGATTCTAAATATCAAAATCGACAAAGGGATATGTGGATCATGTATTCTAGGGAAACAAACTCGACAAGTCTTCCCACGAGCAACCACTTTCCGAGCTGAAGAGGTTCTTGAGCTAATGCATGGAGATCTTTGTGGTCCAATATCACCAAAAACTGCTGCGGGAAATCGTTACATCTTTGTTCTCATTGACGATCATTCAAGATACATGTGGACCATTTTGATGAAGGAAAAAGGAGAAGCTTTTGAAAAGTTCAAGAAGATAAAAGAAAACATTGAAAGAGAAAGCAAAGAAAGAATAAGAGTCTTTAGAACTGATAGAGGAGGAGAGTTTCTATCAAAAGATTTCCGAGATTTTGGTATAAGCATGGGAATTAAGCGATAACTCACAGTACCTTATTCACCACAACAAAATGGTGTTGTAGAGAGAAGAAATAGGACCTTGATGGAGATGACAAGGAGTATAATGAAGCAAGATGAGAATGAAATAGTATTGAATCAACAAAGATATGCTTTGAAGATTCTCGATGAAGCTGGAATGAGAGATTGCAACTCAGTTCAAATTCCAATGGACTCCGCTTTGAAGCTATTTAAATCAGAAGAGGAAAATGAGATAGATGCCACTGCCTATAGAAAGACTATTGGACGTTTGCGATATCTACTTCATACAAGACCAGATCTAAGTTTCATTGTTGGTGTTCTTAGTCAATATATGCATAGTCCAAGAGAATCACATGGGGCAGCTTTGAAGCAAGTGATTCGATACCTAAAGGGAACAACATCACTCGATTTAGTATGTAAGAAGACGAAGAATGAAACTAGATCATGGATTGGTTATAGTGATAGTAGTTTCAATGTTGATCCCGATGATGGAAAGAGTACAACCGGACATATCTTCTACTTTGGAGAAAGTCCAATTTTGTGGTGCACACAAAAACAAGAGACAGTAGCTNGAAAATAGATTTATCTTCTTGTGAAGCTGAATTCATGGCTGGAACCGAAGAATTGACAATCAAAAGATTACCATAAGAATTAAAAATCGGTCGGCAATTGCTCTTACTAAGAACCCCGTCTTTCATAGTAGGAGTAAACACATACACACAAGATATCATTTCATTAGAGAATGTGTTGAGAATGGCCTAATTGAAGTCGAACATGTACCCGGGAATCAACAAAAGGCCGACATTCTCACAAAGGCACTTGGTCGAATCAAGTTCAAAGAGATGAGAGATCTCATTGGAGTAAAGGACACTACAAAAGGCGATTTCAAGCTTAAGGGGGAGAATGTAGAATTAAGCTTGAAATCAATAGCTTAGGGAGTAAGATATCCAATAGATAAGATCAAAGATTAGTTTATGAGTTATCTAAACTTATGCTATTAGGTTTAGGAAATTTTTTCTTGTCTATAAATAAGGACTTACCAATGTGTGGTAAGACTTAAGAATTGTGATTGAGAGTTTAGGTTTTGAGTTATTTTCCTAAGCTATAATAAAGAGAGTTATTCTTTATTAATCATTCTTCATACAAGTTATAATCTTTGATTCTTCAGGTCATTGGTTGTTGTAGGTATGTTCTGGCTTATTCAATCGGATTGAAGTGTGATGATGGAGCTTAGACGGTTCTTCCCAAACTCATCGGATTTTATGGAGATGGTTGATCCATTGTGGACCAAGAGTAACTATGACAATATAAGAGTGCATGTGTACACATTCCAACACTCAGCACACGCACACGATAATACAATACTTTTTGAAGGTATTACAGTCACGATGTTGCTTACGAAGGAATTTTGATTGGTAAATGACTAAATCATTCATCACAAAAGCCTTGATGCAGGACTGAGACTTGTATTTGATTCACTCTCCTCTTGGCCCAAAATTACTTGTTAGTTCTTACCAAGACATTGCAAAACCAGCAACCACACCAATTCAATAGTGGTAGAAACCAATTTTCTCAGCCGAAGTCATTTTAGAAGGTCCTTTAGAGTTAATTCTTTTGAATTTTGTATCAAAAACTCGAGACATTTCATCAGGCTAAGGCTTGCTTTTATATTATTTATTAGACATGTAAAAACGCAATCTCATTTTGATTGAATTACAAGGGTAGGGATAAACTAATACAATGATTCCAGAAAATAGCTACCAAGCAAAAATGTGCTGTTTGTTTTGTATTTTGGTACCTAAATTCATATGGAAGAACTCCGAAAACAAGCAATTGAAGCTTAGGTGAAATAAACTAAGAATTTGCTAAATATACAAAGTGAAACACATTTGAGAATTATAAATAGGAGAGAAATCAAATAGGTGAGGTATAAAAGCATCTAAATAGATTTTAATGAAACCATTTGGATGATGACTATAATCACAAAGTCAGATGAACGAGTCCTTGAATTCCCCATTTGCTAGCTTACATAGGTCATTGTAATTTTTTAGATCTTGAAGCAAAACAACAAAAATATATATCAAACACACAAAATGGAGCAATGATATAAGTTTTATCCAATGAAACAATTTGACAGATTAGCATCCAAACTGGAATTAGGATTGGGATGATTGCATTGAAAATTTTCACCAAACTAATCTATACGCAAAACAAGAGATGAAGTAGAGAATTTACCAAAGTTGTCTCCAAAATTGGTACAAGTTTCAGCTCGAATGACGTTTTCACTCTCTACAATACCAATGACCTCAAGGTAAGTAGTAAGATATGAGGGAGCTGGTCCACTAACAACGATCTCGAGATCATCAGTTGATATTCTAAAGACAAATTCAATGTTGGAATAGACAACTTGAATCACGGTTCTCACTTTCTCACCAATGTATCGACTCAATAAAGCTCCATTTACAAAAGCTGAAGGACTAGAAGTATTATTCATTGTTTTTATCTACACATCAACGATTTTGATTTAGAAGCTATTTCTTTGTTCCAAAGTTCTAAAGTTTCTGATATTCAATATTAAAAGATGAATAATGAAGAATAAAATCGAATAGGGAAGAAAAATGACTGGTAGTCACAGTTTATATAGTAAAATAGATATATGAGTATATCTGAAAAATTCAATCGAAAGAAAGATATTTGTACTAAATCAGCATATAAAAGAGATATCCAGTAAATAAACAAAGAATTGAAGTAAATTACCTAATTGGAGAAGATGAATCGCTGATCGATACCGTGATTAATGAAAAGAGTAAATATAGAGATATTGGGCGGGAAGACAAATCAAAAAAAATGTGGGCCTACAACCTACGGTTATTGTGGGCGTGTATGTATTTGTACCAATTAGGCTTGATAAGTTTTCCTTTAAAGTAATTACAGTCCACAACCACCATAATTATTTTCAAAAGAGGAAAAGACATCCGATAAAAAAAAAAAACATGATTCTTTTTCTGCCATCAAGGCTCATTAAGGGGTATATTTTATTGATATAAATTATGGTTTACAAATAGTACAAACACCCATTGAGTACATAGACCTAAACATTGAGCCCACCTGATACAGATTCTAGAACATCATAATTTTACCTGATTGTTGAAGACGCCACCTATCAATCATAGGAGCAGCCGCCGACCTAGGGGAAAGTTACCAGAAAACACAGTCGCATGCCCTATTCTCTTTGCGGTGATGAATCCATCTATCTATCACCAAACATCTTGTTTGATTCCTTCTTAGTTCCTGGAAAAGAAACAACCGACGAAGCTCGTCCATGAAAGCATATAGATCTTCTTCACCGAGAGTCATTGCCTCCAATAGGCTCCAAAGGTCCACTTTATCGACCCATCGGAGATGAATTACTTTCCACGCTTAAATCACCGGTAGAGGATAAGATATGAGCCGCCGTCGAGAGTGAATTTTGACTCATGAGGCTTTGAAAATTTAAAAAACAAAACTAGACATATCGGAAAAATCTAATTCCAATTATATTGAAGACACAAGGTACAAAGATCTAAGCCAAAAAGTCTCATTTGAAAACAAAAGCAAAAATGGAAATGAACAACAAAAACGCAAATCGACATCGCACCATGGAAGTATCCAGAGTTGAACTCTAGAACTAAACCATCGATGACAAAAGAGTAATATAAACAAGCTTAAAAGAAAACTGAATCAAACTAAATTCAAAGAAGAGAACATCGGAACAAACACTAGTTACCGGAGAGAGGACTCCAGAAGATTACCGGTGAACAGGACTGTTACTCACTACTGGCGACGACCAATAATCGCTGTCTATGAAGGATTAAACATTGGATAAGAGAGATGAGAGAGAAAACTCTCTACGATAGAGAGAGATGGACTAATACTTTAACCTTTGTTTCTCTTCTCAAAACTAAATCTTTCAGAGAAAGAGGCTTGAATATTTACCGTTGGGGAGTAACTATTCCGGTTTCGGCTAGAGTCTAACCGGATCTTCTCCAGTTCTTTTGTCTTACAATTTTAATTTTCTTTTTTATTCTTTTCTTTATCTTTTTCAGGTTATGAAATCAATGCCTCTTCCAACTGAATCTTCCTTCTTCAAAGATGGAATCAGTCATCTGTTTGCTAGATTGGAGAAATCTCATGTTCTGAAGCTGTAAGTCTCCGTCGTTTTCACCAGATTCACGAGGCGGAGAAGAAGGTGAGTGAGTTTCGGGCCGATAGATTTGGTCACGATGGCGTCGGAGCTGTTCGAAGGTGAGATCACCAGTTAGATTTCAGGAGGATTTCCGATTTAATAGCCTCTCCGGTTGCAGATCTTTCTCGGAAGTTTTTGATTCACAAATCAGGAAGGATTATAGAATAGGAGCAAAGCTACGAGCGGCGTTTTCTGGTGTTTGGACTTCAGAGAGAAAGAAAACATGATTTTATAAACTTTTCTTTTTGTAATTACATACTTATTATTTTTTGACAAACTATTTTAAATGTACTATCCAAAAATAATTTAATAAATTTAAGATACTCTTTATTATTATAATATTAAACTTAAAACTAATGTTAAAAGTTATGTTTATTTCTTAACATCTTAAAAAATAATTTTAAAATAACTATTTTTTAACTTATTGAATCTCAGTTTACATTCGATAATTATATAAATATATATATATCATACTAACTTTCATAATTAGTATATTTAAACTACAAGTGTTCCATTAATATATTTTGAAGTTTGATGTAAGATTCTCCATCTTTGATTTTAATGTTTCGAGCTAAGAATATTTAAGCCGAGCATTGGCACTCATTATCTCAACTTATGTAGTTGAAAATTCATCTTGTTAAGTTTGAAATATAATAACATTCAAAGTTGTGTATTATTTAATTTGGAAAATTACATATTTATAAAAAAGAAGGATAAATTTCGATATAATTTTAGTAGTATTAGGCAATAGCTTTTTTCTTGCTTTTTTAAATAATAAAAAAGTTACATATGTAAAAAGGAAAATTGAGGATTAATATTTATGATAAAATCATTTATTCTCTTTCATTTTCTTGGTTATGGCTAAAGTGGCTCCAGCGACTGCCACAATAACCGCAGATATTATGATCGTCTTTTTCAGCGTTTGTGCTGTGTCTTTCTTTGCCTTTGCGTTTGCCCTCTTCTCTATCTTTTGTTCTACCTTTTTTCCCATTTAAACCGAAAAATGAAAACTTAAAAATCTCACTTCCGGATCAAATTTAAAATATGTACTTAATAACTCATTAACGTAATTATTACACATAAATTGATTTGAAGAAATACCTTATCAGCTTCAATCTCTGTAGAAACAGGATCTACTTCAAAGTTCTTATTTTGTCCAGGATTTAGTTCAGCTTCTGCATCGCCTTCTGGAAATGTTGATGAATCGGTTGCCATTTTCACACTTGATTTTTTTTATTCTTATCGTAAAAGAATGTTTTGAAAACAAAACAAAATGAAAATAGGTAGAAAACGAAGCAAGAAAGTTTGGATCTCTGTGGATCTAAGAAGTCTTATACTCTAAAATTAGTTAGGAGTTTGTTTTTGTTTCCATGGATGTTTTAACCATTCCATAAGCTTTTTTTAGTGCTCTTCTAATATTATTTATCCGCAATATTTGCTAATTCCACGAAAAGGAAACATTCTTTATTTTTTTTTCTTCTCAATATCAGTTATTAGTTTTTCACCTTATGTTTTTTTAGGTTTTCATGTTAAGTGTTTCACTTCGTGTTCACACTTTAAAATTCTATTTTTGACCATCCCAGTTTGTGTTGACTTGAAAGTCGCAGTTACTCGTTTATACATCTAGCTGCTCTATCTAGATGAACCTGTTAGATGTTGTTCGTTTGAACACATATTTGTGTATCATCTGGATGGAACTGCTAAATAGAGCATCTCAACTTAGTTCAAATTCTTAAATAGAGTTCAAAAAAATTAAAATGACTAAATATATATTTTCTTCTCTCATCTCTTTTATTCTCTCTACTCTTTCTTACTCGTTTTCCTCTTTTTTACTTTTTTTCCTCGTTTTTACTCTATATCCTCTTTTTTACTTTCTCATCTTTTTTACTTTCTCTCCCATTTTTTACTCTCTCTCTTTTTTTTTATTCTCTCTCATCTTTTTACTCTATTTCTTCTTTTTTACTCTCGCTCTCATATATTTTACTCTCCCTCCTCTTTTTCACTCTCTCTCCTATTTTTTATCCACTCTCCTTTTTTTTACTCTCTCTCCTCTCTTTTAATCTTTCTCTCTCTTCTCTATTACTCTCTCTCATCTCTTTTACTCCCTCTCCTCTTTTTTACTCTCTCTCCTCTATTTGTACTCTCTCTCCTCTCTTTTATTCTCTCCTCCTTTTTACTACTCTCATCTCTTTTACTCTCTCTCCTTTTTTAACTCTCTCTCCTCTTTTTTACTTTCTCTCCTCTTTTTTACTTTCTCTCATCTCTTTTACTCTCTCTCTCTTCTTTTATTCCTCCTCTTGTTTACTCTCTCTCCTCTTTTTTACTCTCTCTCTTCTTTTTACTTTTTCTCCTCTTTTTACTCTATCTCCTCTTTTTACTTTCTATCTCCTCTCTTTTATTCTCTCTCCTCTTTTTTTACTCTCTCTTTTCTTTTTACTATCTCTCTCCTCTCTTTTATTCTTTATCTTCTTTTTACTCTCTCTCATCTCTTTTACTCTCTTTTTTTTTCTCACATTCCTCATTTTTATCTCTCTCATCTTTTATTGTTCTCTCTCCTCTTTTTACTCTCTCTCATCTCTTTTACTCTCTCTCCTTTTTTTCTCATTCCTCATTTTTTCCCTCTCCTCTTTTATTGTTCTCTCTCCTTATTTTTTTCTCTTTTCCCGTTTTATTCTCTCTCCTATTTTATTGTTCTTTCTCCTCATTGTTTCTCTCTCTCCTCATTTTTTTCTCTCTCCCTTTTTTATTCTCTCTCCTATTTTTCTTCTCACTCTTCATTTTTTTCTCAGTCCTCATTTTCTTCTTAGTCCTCATTTTCTTCTTAGTCCTCATTTTATTGATATGTAATCTAGATGGAAATTTTAATTTATAAAACATACAAACATACATCTAGATGTTATATCTAGATGTATTATCCAACATGGAAACGAATAACATCCGATTGCCCAATCTATATGGTATATTCAGATTCAACATCTAGATGGACTTGCCAGATGTACAAACGAACAGAGCCTTTAGAGTTTAGCCACTTCAAAGTGTCCAAAACACATGAGCTTAATAAACACGAGCTTAGAAAAAATACGTGGATCGTCGCTATTCATTACCTAACCTATGTATACCTGAATGGTAATAGTTGATTGAGTAGTAGGTATGGAATTAGATAGAATTTAACTGAACAGATATGATAAGTTTGGATAAGAACATCAGTGTAAGTAGTAGCGTGGAATGAAAACCACCAAAATTGAATGATAATCATGATATTTGTGGTACATATATAATAATTAATCATTATCAAATTGTAACTTTGTAACATTTTTTTGTTGAAATTTCAAATTTATTGCTTCAACAAAAAGAGCTGTTTACAAAAGTTGAATCAAAAGATTCAACAAAGAACAAAGAATAAGGAGATTAAATTTGTCGAATTTCAAACCATCTACGAAGCATTCCCACTAATCTATGAGAAGCCTTATATGCTAGAGAGAAGATCTGGTTTCAGATAGTCTTATCAATAATACGAATGATAACGGAAGTGTTATCCAAATTATGTTGTGAATACAAGCATTCCCTTTCTCTCCAAATATAATAGATGGATATCTGAAAAATCATCTTAGAAAGAATATTATCCATGTAACCAAAAGAGTGAGTGGAAAGTATAGACACCATGTTGAACCAATTAGAGTTAGCATCAAATGGAAGTAGATGGTTAAAGAGCTCTAACCAAATCATGTGGCTGAAGGAGCAAGTGAAAACCAGATGATCACGAGATTCATCTTGGAATCTACAAAACACACAGTGTTAATCTTGTCCCCAAAGTCTCATATGAACTCTTGTAGATAATCTATCATGAAAAGCAAGCCAAGTGATAAAGGAGAAACGGGAAACTGATTGAGAAAACCAAATGAGCTTGTGCCAAGAAACCTGTAACCCACGAGGCCTGATTTGTTTCCATGTCTCAAGGGCAGAAAATATAGGTCAAAATTTGATGGAGGAATGACGCCACATGACAGAATCACAACAAGCTTCAACAGATTGGAGTGGTTCAGATCAAAGAAGCTGAATAATAGCTGGAAATCGCCTTTCAACTACAGAACTAGAAAGCCAAGCAGGGTTATCAAATGCATCAGAGACTATAGCTGACCTTAAAATTCCCAAGTATCTTGTTCCTGTGTCACCCAAAGCAGATAAGAGACTCCCAACTGAACTCCAGTTATCTGTCCAGAAAAAAGAATCTCTACCTGAATGAATATCCACTTTGATGAAGTTGTAAACTTCTGATCAAAGTTTAAGAAGCTTTCTCCAAATCCAAGAACCAACATTTTTTAGATGGTGAAGCTAACTTTATTCTCAAAACCAACTAGCACATTCAAATTCAAGATCGTTTAAGTTATATATTTTTCAGAAATTTAATATTTATGATATATGTTTGCAAAGATCTATAAGAGCAGGAAACGACATATTGTTATAAAATAACTCTAACAATAATATATATTATTATTGTTATTAATTTGGATGACAAATAGAAAATAAAAAGAAGAAAAGACGAAAGGAGAGATGAGAGTAAGGAAAGCAATATAGGAGAAAGAGTTGTAGTAATAATTTTGATTTTTGTGTTGGTACGTGTATCTTTACATGAATGGGAGTGAATATATATAGAGAGTAAGAGTAAGGTAGATATTTTGCATACAAAATTATTTTACCTATAGGATATGTAATTATTACCTATGTATTTATAACACTCCCCCTTAATTACCTATTGTTAATTATATATTACGCACTGCCTCATTAAAAACATTATCATGGAAAAACCCAGTGGGATAAAAACCATGATGAGGGAAAAAGAGTACAGTGGTATAATCTCCCCCTGAAATGATGAATGTTATAAGCTTCGTAATTGACGCATTCTGATACTGTGAACATGTTTTCTGAATATTGTAGTGGGAAGTGCCTTTGTGAATTAATCAGCTGCATTGTCTGCTGATCGGATATATTGAATATTCACTTCTTGAT
>OVBA01004072.1:0-24995 GCA_900406435.1 Lepidium aucheri
GGTTTTTTTGATTCTCGAATTTTGGAACCATTCGATTATTTTGTCGGTTCCAATTCGATTTCATTTTTTTCGATTCGGTATTTCGGTTCCGGTTATTATGCCCAGGGCTTGTCCCATTCTTCGACCAAATAAACAAAACAATTGCAATTATATATAATATATATTTAGTTTCTACCCATTATACCCCTATTACTAGTAGGATAATACCAGAAAGCCACTGGCAAAGATAGGCCTATGTACAAGCTTTGTTTTAAACGTACAATACTGATCTCCTAATCTAAAAATGTTCTAGTGATCCATCGGGTAAAGAAGAAGTGACTACTGTCTGAAACCTCAACTTGACCTTTCCAACAAGAACGTGAAGTTTGAGTTTTGGCGAATTAATGGAGGAGGATCCACCTCTGGAACCTCAAGGTTTTGCATTGATTTCGAGATGTCCTCAAACGAGAATGGAATGCTGCAAAATAATCACCAAGATGGCAAGAAACAGAATTTATAAAAATTTATAATCTTCTAAAGTGAATCCTAAGCGTTTGTTTCGGGTTTACCTCGAGTCGTCGTCTAGTAGAAACGAATTGCTGATAGCACTGTTTGGTCCCTCTGTCATCGTAAGCCGCATGCTTGCTATAACCTGCATCAGTAGTACTGTGTCAAGCGAATTCGAAGGAACATACTTGACTCTTCTATCTGAATTTCATATTATTGTCTCAGTATTCTTGAATTTTCTTAAAACATAAAGCAGGGTTTGCTCGAGCGGGTCTATCAATTAGATGAGATTGAAAACCAAAGTAAACTTGCCTCTGAAGATACGCTACGTGTACTATATTTTTCGTCCCAATACGTAATACTGATCCTGTACAGTTGCTGTATGCTAAGCGCCTTCAGAGAAACAAGAAGTTCCGTTAGTTCTACATGAAATGACAGATGAAGAAACAGATTCAAAAGACAATTTGGACTAACCGGACAAAGTTCGGTAGTTATCTCTTTTAAGCTCTTCTTAGGTTTCTGATGTATAACCAAGAAGCCAACAGCTTGTTTGATGTGCTTTAATTCATCCCATGCCGAACCAACAAACTATAACCAAAATTCATCTTTTAGTAAGCGAACAGTGCAAAAATTATAGAGAGGATTTGAAATATCCACCTCCTCAGTTGCATCATGGCACCACTGTTCCAACTCTGCAAGTCCTGTTTTTACATACTCTCCATTGCTAAACGAGCAGCATTCCCGTCTCAAAAGAAGGCTACATGATTGAGAATAAGGGAAAAATCATAAGCGGATATGTTCTATGTATAGACAAGACAGATAAATGTAAATGCAATCATAAGTGGATATGTTCTATGTAACAATAGGAGATTTACCTGTTAAATAACTGAACATTGATAAATGAAAATATCTGTCCGAACAGTTTAGATATTAGCATTGAAGGCACCTGCAGTTTTGGAAAGATTCATAATTTGTAAGGAAAATAAAAAAGAAAGTCCAAAATAAACATATGAAAAATTATTATACTCACATAATTGGCCTTCATAGTCCTCAAGTGGCCGTTCAGACACGTGACAATGCTTTGCCAATGAGCAATCAGCGCTTTTTGAGCAACAAAATTATTTTGTGAACGTCCCTTTACTAAACCAGAACGTGATGTCCTTGGTGCCTGTTTCCATCAAACCACATAACATAAACCATACTCAGGGGGTTTAATACCACAATAGTACAACAAAGATTATAACCTGTGAGAGCAAAGGCAAATAATAAGAAATCCTACCTGAATGCAAGAGGCAAGGAGAGGAGCAATCTCTTTCTTCATCTTGTCTCGGATCATTCCATATATCTTTTCTAGGAAAGCAGTGAGCTGCTGCTTGAAAAGTAAAGCAGGATATGTAGCTTCAACTTGACGTAGTTCGTCTAGCCCACCACCAATCACTCTACCATTCATAAATGGGAATCCAGCACTTTGTGGAGAACCTCGGAGACTCTATTATGCAATTAAATCCATGAGAAAATTGAGATGAATGGAACTAAACTGTTACAGAGAAATGGGTAAACATTTCTGCCCACCTGAGATACCCGTCCAAACAGAGATGGAGATGCTCGACGTCTGGCAGGAGTTATGCGCCCTGTACCATCGGTTTTCAGAGTGCGTTGAAGCAAAATTAATAGTGTCGCGGAATTGGATAACCAATAGCATAGGACATCGCTATTTTCTTGCATCTGCAAAGATGTTATACTTAGCATGAAACCACCCATGGAGCAGGGATGAGAAAGAACATTATAACTACCTCGATGGCAGATGCTATTGTCTCGATTATACGATTAAATATACTGGTTCTTTCTACTTCAAAAGATCTCCAATGTATAAGACACTTGTATATCAGACATGCAGCAACAGGCTTGCCTTCAGAAAACCCTATGTCTTCGGAAATAGACTTTAGTAGTAGCTCTTGATTTTCCTGTAAGATGAAAAACCGCTTATAATGAGTTTGTAAAATGCAATATTGACACAAAACAGCATATTGGCTTCGCAAATGAAATATGAGGCAAGCCTTCGAAGTGATAGTTTACCTGCTGTCTCTGGTTAAGTGATTTCTGGGGTCTATCCTCAGTTTCAGGTTCCTGGAGCAAAATATCAAGCATCAATCTCCGTCACAGCAATTGGTAAATAGATAAAAGGGCTTATATTGTTCATCAACATACCTGAATTAGTTTTGTTTCACCATAAGAGAAAGTATCCTTCTCGGGAGTTCTCTGCAATTCCAAATAAATACAAAGGTCATATGCATGGATACAAAGCTCTATGCAAAGATATAGCCAGTGTCCACCAGTACCTGATATATAGTAGTTTTTGGTCTTAAGGCCAAAGCTCTAGTAGTCGGTGAGACGGCAAGACTTTGTTGCCGGAATATTTTATTCTCTGACTCCAGGTTAGAGACCGTTTCTTGGAATCTAATTCAAAGGAAGGGGAAGATTTTGTTAGTCTTCTTATTTTAGAGAAAAATGGGGAACTAAATGCAGTATCTGATACTAATATCAAACCTCTAAATGCATGAGCTGAAAATAGAAACCTTTAAATTTGATGCATATGAAAGAGAGAAATGTTCGACATCCAGAAAAATAATAAAGGGGAAAATATTTGCATAAAGAGAGGTAAAAAAAAAAAAAAAGCCGAGGCAAGAGCGACGTCTCACATGGAGAAAAAAATGCATCATAGGTATCAAATTTTCAACTGAAACAAACCTCTTCACAGAATCTTGAAGCTGATCTATTTTTCTTCCGGCTTCTTCAAGTTTCTTACTTAATTCCTTGTTTTGGACCAAGGCACTACAATAAGCCTCCTTTGCTTCATCTGCCTTTTGTGTTTCTAATGACAACAGCCCCTGCATTAGGACGATGTCCAGATTGTAGATCAGTAGCATTTACTTTCTAAAATCCAGAACAGACAGAATTTGCATTTATAGAGCAGAAGTAACTACAAATCTGCATTTATGGTGTACAATCAATTACATCTTGAAGATATTTGGATTAACTATGATAGTTGTTTACCTTTAGCTTGTAAATTTCGTTGCTCAAAGAATCAATCTTCTTTGTATCTTCAACTACAACAGGTTGCTTATTAACTAAACGTGCTTCTTCAATTGCTACTCGAGCTGCCTCCTGCTCCTTTAAGACTGTTGTGTTAGCTTCTTTCAATTGTATCTGCATGGTATGCAAGGCCTCTCGCAGCTTTGTAACTTCGTGCCCTTTTGCCTCCTCAAGATCGATCTGTTCATCGGTAAAAGCATAACAATATAATCCAAAATTTGCAACTAACTGACTTCGCAGACTACAATCTGCAATTTAGTTTCCTAAAGATATTTCCAAAACAAAAATCAACATCAAAGTTACCCTTAATCGCTTCTCCAATTGCAAACGCCAGGTAAGCTCTTCTACGCGCTTCTCTAATTTATCCTTGGCATCTTTAAGAGCACCAGTTTCTCTTGCAGCCTAAATTAATACAATTATGGGAGTAAACAGCTGAACAATGAAATTCATGCACACTGTGTTAGAAAGCAGTGAAGAATTGTAAAGCAAAGAGCCCAACCATTTTTAACATTCTAAGCTCTCTTCTAGCAAGTCGGCATCTCCAGGCACATTGAGTGACTATTGCTGCCTTTTGAAGTCTTTTGTAATATGAGTATGCTTGGCGACCACGCCAATGAGCCTGAAAACGAAAGAGGTAAGAACTTTTTATGCGTCAAAGGGAACAGTCACTCAACTTTGTCTATTCTGTCCTACGAAGGATATGTAATTCCCCAAAAGGAAAATGTGATATACCTGAAGCACAATGGCGGCTTTGGTTATCCTTCTTAACCTGAATTCATTACGTGCAATCATGCCCCTTAACCCTGTCTGCAACACAATTGTAGATGATTTGGTGGTGATAAAAGATTTCCTGTCAATGTATCGGCGGAAATTCTTCTGGCATCTTAGAGCTGCAGCTTCTATCTTCAGTTGTTTGTGTACTGTCCTGGCAATATCTCCTGCAATTGATAAAACATATACACCAAACTTAAAACGACCAGCCAGCACTACCAATAGAAGAGCAGAAAAAGTGAGCAAACAGAAATCAATGAGTTGATAAAGGATTATGCTCCATGTGATGGAAACAAAAGAAGGCAACGAGAAAATAAAGGGTAAGCAGTAAGCATATATCTGAGTGAGCAGCCTACACTGTGGTGAAACCAACTTATGGGCGGAAAGTACCTCGTAGGAATGATTGCAAAACAATTGCAGCATTGCGAAGAGAACGGAACTTCTTTCTCGCAATGCATGTACGAAATTGCCTCTGAATGACTCTGGCAGCATTCCCAAGTACCTCTGCTCTCCTAGCATCTAGTTCAGCCATCTGACCAGCTCGAAGAAAAATCTTTGTCTTTCCTACCTGGAAACAACATGGTACACGTACGTATGTGATCCCTGAACAACATACTGACAATGTCGATAAGGAGAACAATGGAATGGAGATTTCTTTCTTGCGGAAAGGTTATGGTCCCATAGGATCAAGCCCACAACAGTATAAGTATCCAAGAATATGGTAAGAAAAATAACTTGGAAAGAAGCAGCAAACCAGAATGAAAAAATGCTTATCAAACCTGGTAGTCCCTCAGACCTTTCTTATCAAGAATCATTTGGCAAGCTACTTTATAATCATAACTGTGGAAAAAAGATATGATAGAACTGCTTAGTACATTTATGTTTGTTTCAACGAAAGTGTGTTCATAAAGATGCAAGAACCTTAGAATGACTCACTTTCCTTCCAAAACTTCTGGAGCAAGGAGAGCAAAACGGTCGACAAAGTCACAGAAGGCAAGCCTAGTAGGATAGCCAGCACAACTGATCCTAATGGCCTCAAGAACACCCTGAAAATGAATTAGTTGTAATTTTATAGGTAAGACATGGCATTAAATGAATACTAATTGTATTTAACAAAGTATGCTAATTTATATATGTGTTGGTAATCACACTAATAAAACTTATATCAATACAAAAGGGATAGTGTATTCTAGGCCTAGCAAGAGCTGTAAGCACAATCCATTCGCATAAGTGCGGATATCCTTACCCCACAACGAAGTTGATGAATGACGTTGAAATTCTCAAAGATACCGGGTTTAAGAACATTGTTTGGCTTTATACATCTAATGTAGTGAGGTTCTGTACGATTCAGTGATTCCATCAACGAGTGAAGTTGTTGCTGCAATATAGATAAGTAATATCAATAAACTTACGTTTTAAACTGGCAATGTCTATTTAACATTTTAACGTGCAATACCTTGAACCGTGACCCAATAGAAGAAAATTTCGATGACCGGGATGAGTCTTCATGCAGCGCATGGAATAAACCCGCAACAAAGGAGCAATTAGATGCAGTAAATAGCGCTTGATGTTCAGCAACTATATAATCCTTGTTCTTGTCGATAAAATGGTTTGATTGATAAGTAACCTTGTAAGAGTAGGGAACACATCAAGAATAGAAAGCTTCAACTTCGATTCATTTAAGATAAAATCATCAAGATGCCATACGTACCTCTCCTGCATAATGCGATATGGTAAAATCGGTGCGAGAGAGCTTCGGTTTGGCAAATCTCTTGTGATTTTTGAACGTCTGGAACAGCTTTTGGGAAAAGGTTTCATGCGTGGACTTGGGAAACATGCTGTGGTAAAACAACCAGAAAACATGAGAGGATAATACTACGAAATAGGCATCCAAGTCAATCTGAGAAAGAAAAAGCATACCAGGCTTCATCAAGAAGTGAAATAATTCCTCCTGGTTTCTGATCAAAGACAGGCAGTTTAGAAATAAGAATAGGGAAAACATAACATAATTGTGCTGTGAACAAAATTTCGTATACTCAACCTTAATATGGGTATCATCAACCAATTAGATATCACAAACTCAAATGTAAGTCTGTTGAATTTAAAAAAAAAGGAAAACATACTTTTTCAATTAGATCAAGAACATCTTGGTTATCAATAAAATCTATGTAACTCCAATCGATCTCCTCTTTGGTGTACACTTCCTGCTCCATCTTGAAAACATGCTGCAAAAGAGAGATACCAGAATAAGTCCAATCTACTTATGAAAAAGAGAAAGGACTGATCAATTAGGCAATTTAAAAACGACTAACCTGATTAAAATGCTGTTGCAGTTTTTCATTAGTGAAATTGATACAGAATTGCTCAAAACTGTATCATAAGCCGAACATGAAATCAATTACAACTTCGATATCAGATAAATTTACTAGCTTTCCACAGTTAGAAGATTTCTTCCAACATCTAATACATATTATATGAAACCATATGTATCACTAAAATTTCACATCTAACTACTAGTATATTTCAAAATTTTAAAAAGCTGCAGAAGACAAGAAAAAAAGGCATGTTTTCAATTCAAATAGCAGAAGATGACAAGGAATTTTTTCCTACAAGCTGTCCAAACGTGTCTAGATCGATCCTCCCAGCACTCCTGAAATAAAATGGGGTAAAGGTGAAAGCAAAGAATGCTTTACATAAAAAATACCTATTGCATTTGAAACTTTCAAACCCATAGATATCCAGAACTCCAATAATTGACTTCGACCTTGGGTCCTGCCCTATGGAAGTATTAATTTTGTTCACGATCCTATAATGATAGGATAAAATGTGTTATGAAATATATATATATATATATATATATACATATATATATATATATATATATAAACGCCAGAACGGGAAATGGAAGAGGGAAGTTTGCTTGAATAGCTTCACCAGTCAAACAAGTGAGAATAGATTGTCTTGGCCAGGGTATCCCTACTCGCAATTGCATTGTCAGGATCAAGTGTTTTCGTGATAATCTCTTCAGGTGTAACCATCACACGCCTAATAAGAGCATCTTCTAGACTCTGGGCGTTACACCTATTAAAACAAGTGCACAATATAGAGACAGCTTTTCCAACAAATAATCCACTGAACCAAAAATGGACAAACAGTGTTATATATAGTAAGAAAAGAATTAGCATACATAAGAAGCTCTGCCGCCAAATTAAGATGATTACGGGATATTTCATCCTTAATAACTGAGGAATCTATCTCTTCCCCCTTTCCAAAATCAATGTTACCAAGATGAAGAATTGCGGCAACCACCCTGAAGATTGCCTCCTGAATATATTACTTTAGATGTCAGACTCTAACATGAAAGTAGAGTAACGGACATATGACCTTTTTAACACATTAATTTGAGGACCTGTTCTTCATTACTGATTCCAACTACATCCATAGCTCTTCTAGTTTCAAGGTACTCACTAGCATCATCAACACCATCCAATTTATAACAATTTGACTGATTTAGATAATGGAATGACTGTGGGTTTCCCAGCTTGTACTTCTCTATATCCTGCCAAAATAACCAAGAAATTTTTCTAAAAAAATAGTACGATTAGGCATGGGAAGAACATGCACATAATGTATCAATTAAGAAAATAATTATGAGTTACCTCTGGTGGCGCAGCACAAAGAAGATAAAAGCAATGGTAGTTCCTTTCAGGATCTGAGATTTGGCAAACACGGGACCTCTCCAGCAGATAAGTTCTAATAGCTGCCCCAGATATCCTTCCATTCTTGTCAAATTGAATTTCAACAAATTTACCAAAACGACTGCAAGGGGGGGGGGGATCCATCAAGAAGAATGAAAACAACCAAATATTTATGAGTATGGGTTTTTCAAGGCACAACCAGAAGGATAATTAAAACATCTTAATTTAAGTAACCAAGCATTTAACAAGATTCCTAGTAGTGAACTAATTAATAATCAATGAACTTATCTGATAAATCTAGATTTAGAAAGGGAGAAATGCACCTCGAATTGTTGTTCCGTAAAGTTTTTGCATTGCCAAATGCTTCAAGAACTGGATTGGACTGCAACATTTCATTGGGGATATAAGCATTAAGTTGTATACAACCATAAATGGAACAGTCCTCATTAAACACGAAAAGTTAAAATCCAACCTCTAAGACTTGTTGTTCAACTGTCCTTCCTTCTACACCAGACCTCCCTCCCAAAAAGGCAAGGTACCTCATGAGCATCTTTGTCGTCTCAGTTTTACCAGCACCACTTTCGCCACTTACCAAAATCGAATTGCTTTTTCCTTCATTAATCATTGCCCTAATATCTTACACCGTCAAAAATCAGAGAATTGTCTCAGGAAATAGATAGAACAACGATTATAAAAAAAGGATGTGAACATGCACACACCTGTATGCAGCATCCCCAACTGCGAAAACATGAGGACTTAGTTCTCCGAGTGCAACTCCCTTATATTGTTCCATCATATCGGTTTCATAAATATGAGGCAGCCTTTGGAATGGATTAACTGCAATTAGGATATTTCCCGTATATGTCTACAGAAGTAATACATAACTTATTAGTATAATAGCTTATTTCAAATGATTTCCTTTGCAGCAACAAAAAGAAAGAGAAACTATAAGGGAAAAAGAAAGGTAAACTATCTTACGTAAATCTCGTTAAGTTCATATCTTGTCTCAAGGTTTTCCAAGACTCCAGGCTCATGCAAATATGAAAGTTTCGTCATGTCATCTACACCTCCAGATGGAGCTTCAGCATCCTTGGGAAGATACACATTCGTCACAACCTGTAATCCATCCGAAATGGGGATATGTGAGGAGAACCATGGGTGACAAGGAAGTGCAAACATCTATAATTGACAGCAAAGAATATGATGGGCAACAACTTCGACGTAAATTGTACTTTTACGTCTCACTCTGCATCTTTCCACATTAAGATGTTTCCCTATCACGTGCAACAGATTCAATAGAAATAGCTCTCACGACATATCAAGATAACTGCTAAGTAAAAAGCCTGCAACTCTGAGTATACATTTGGCTTTTAACAGTAAAAACCAATACAAAAAATCCTTTGAAGGTCTTTTCCTCTATTTATTATGTTACTTGATTTGATGAGAGCTCTATAAGCACAATAAATACAGAAGGTAAAAACCTTCTGCACTAGGGTCATAACAGCATTGTCACGCTATCCTACTCCAAGATCAAATGTGAAAGTAATGGACGTCAAAATTCATCAGCTCACTCATTTCAACTGTTTAGCCTTCAACCAAATGCCGAGGCCACGTAGGAGCTCGTTGACTCAAGTAAAAATAAAAGGGACTAAGGTTATAGAAACTTACATTTTTCCCCTTCTTAGTTTTGACATGAATGTTTTGACCATCAATTCGAGTTACTTCTCCATCTATCCATGCCAAATGTGGATCTTCAACCCATACATGTGAACCCACAATTATGACTGGAGCAGCCTGTAACCATTGCATTGCACTTAACAACATCAATACCAGAGTCCAAAATATATACTGGTTCAAGTGCCAAAAATGATCTATTTTGCAGCTATAGGGAAAAGTTCAAAAATGAATAACAATCCAGACTAAGAACAAGCTTCTCGAACTAGACATAGTCAAACCAAAATCTTTCGGAAGTCCAAACAAATCATAGATCACGAAATAAAGTCTCAATAAAGGAAATCAAAAAGGGTAGTAAGCAACTAAGCAAACGCAACAACAACATTAACAAAACAAACAAGTAAGGTCATCAATTTCAAATATACAACGGAAAAACAAAAGAAGCAAAGAGACGACCGAGATATCTGGGAGAAAAAAACGTAAAGGGGATATATTTGAATTTACCATTAAAAAAACAAAGGGGAAAAACCCCAGATGAGATTGGAGCAGAATCTCTCTACTTGTCGAGAGACTTGGGAATGTGTAAAGTCAACGTTATTTCTAGAAAATCAAAGGAGAGGAAAGCCCTTTCTTCTCCGGTGAGAATTTAGGTGTCTCTGCAATTCCTGCGGTGGAGAATTTGAAAAGCGTTTTGGTTGGAGCTCCGCTTGAAGCTTCTTTTGAAGGTTTTTATTATTTTGTCTCTTGTCTGATAAGAATACTAGTGGGTCCCACGGTAACTTCAAAATGGACGGCATCGGTGATTTGTACGTTTTCAAATCCCGATTAGATTTTTTAAAATAAGAACTCTTCTTTAGTCGTTAAAATTCTTGATTTAAGGATATAAGTATATGTTACCAAGCCTATGCAATAGGGTCAAGTCTCAAAAGAAAAATAATTATAGATATGTTAATTACAAAAATAAGCAGTAGCCGTGTATAAAATATGCTTGTGAATTTCCACTTCTTCCGGAGTTCCTTTCAATCTAATTGTTCAAATAATGTAAACTTTGATATGAATGATATAGAGAGTAAAATTTGAGATATAGATCGGATCTTGTTGATCTAATAGTTGACAATAAAAAGAAAAAAAGATACATTGTTAAAAATGTCAATTAAACACGGATCAAAAATCTCAAATCAAACGTCCAACTATCATGATTTCAGTCTAAACAATTTACTTTTAGTTGACCTCTATTAATATCATAAATGTTGTGTTGAGCTTGGAGAAGGCCACCAGCACCGATTTATCAGAATATTCCGTTGCAGCATCCTAATATTAAATCGTTTAATAGTACTTTTTAACATTGTTTAGTTATGATATTGACGACAAGAAAAAAAAGAAAAAAAAATTGATTGTCTTCTAGATTATACCAAAGTGACCAGCAATCTTTTTGCTTTAAATTGGAGTTTATAATTTTGATTTCTATTTTTCAATTTCAAATCATATATGCAAGAAATTGAAAGGGTGAAGGTAAAGCAATATTTTTCCGAAATCTAAATTTTGGGTTAGAAGCACAAAAAAAGAGCTTTTAAGTTTGTCGTCGATTTTTGAACACAAACACTTTTTTCCAAGAACAAAATCCTAACATGATTTTTAAGCAATACTGGACTTGATTTTGATTTTAATTTTGATTTTGATTTCAATAAATTGAAAGTAGAGAAAAGAAATCAATTTGAGGATTTTGTGAGTTAGGATTTCAAATTGGACATTTTCCTTTGATTTTTTCTGAAACGAAATGTACAATTTTGACTAACTAGATTTCTAAATTGGCTTAATCAACACAAAATTTAAGATTTTAATAGAAGTCAACTAAAAGTACTTTGTGTATTCTAAGGGTCGTCGATCTATTTTCACACGGTAAGTTTCATATAGTATCATTTCCACACAAACTTTAGGGATAGATGTAGATCCACCTAATTTGAAAGTTAAAATCCTATTCACCCAAATCGAAACTTAAATGTCTTATTGCACCCAATGATTGGTTAGTCATTTTGGAATAGCAAACCAATCAAAATTGGTTATAAACCCGGTAACCCAAGTCTACAAAACCAAACGAACCTGACCCTTATTATACATAACCTAACCCGTTACAATCCTCCGTTAACATAAACCCACCCAATCGAAAAATCTCAAAATCTCAGATTTCTCAGTTCTTCAAATCACGAGCTTAGTTATCAAATTTCTGCATCGATTCTTGTTGTAGTTGATTAGGGTCTATTTTCTGTGTCAACTTCTTTGTTATTAATCGCCTATAAGAGCAGTCTCATTGATTCTGGTTTTATCGTGTGTTTAGGAGATGATGAGTAACCACTCGAGTGAATCGAGTGGCATTTCCCAACCATGTCATAGGGGTTTCGTGAATGGAATTCCAACTAGTTGTTAGTGTGGATCAGGCGTGGTTGTTAAGACTTCAAAAACTGAAGCTGATCCATATAGAAGGTTCTACCGTTGTGCTTATGCGATGAGGAGAAAGGTAATGATAGTGAAGAAAGTTTTTAAGGTTATGTTTTATATCATATCTTATGTTATATGTTATTTGTAGGTTGGCGTTGAAGGTCATGTTTTTAAGTGGGAGGATGAGGGGATTATAAACCAAGCTGAAGCATTGTCTATCTCAATCGACAAACTGGAAAATGAATTGAGAGAGAAAACAAGAGAAATAGAAGAGATGCAGAAGGTGAATTGTGAGAAGATGGAAGTGGAATTGATTGACAAGGTGGATCAGATGCTTGTTGAAGCAAAGTATAACACCAAAAGAACCATCATCATTGTTGTTTTAGGATGTTTGATTGTGTTAGGAGTTAGCACAATGGTAGTTTGATCAGTGTTTTTGTTGGTCATTTTGTTGTTCGTAGTTGTTGTTACAATGCTGCAGTTTTTGTTCAATAATTGTTGCAGGTTTTGTTTCATAATCAATGTGGAATTAATAACCAGTTTCAAAAGTTAATATCCATAGAGTTTAACTTACATTCCAAAGGTTAATTAACCACCAGTTTTCAAAAGTACATATAACCGAATACATGCTTGTCACAAAAACCTTTCCAAAACATGTGGTCAAATTTAACTTTTAATCCCTAAGTTATAACATACTTGTCACAAAAAACTTCCCAAAGTATGTTGATAAAAATGACTCCTACATTGAACCTAATCTCCTAATTTCATTGAGTAAGGATCCCTTGAGATGGTTCTCCTTGTGATTGCACAATCTGAGATGATTCCTCTTGTGATTGCACAATCTGAGATGACAGTTGTAAAGAACAAGAAGAATCATATAATAACACAAACGATAGAGATTAACAAAATAACATAGCCATTACAATCATCAAATGACAAACCTGATTGTCATTCTTGTGGAATCGATAGTTGTGACCTGCTTGACCACAAATTCCGCAGTGCATAACTCATGGTGTTTGATTCCTACACCTCCTATCAGGTGATTCATTCTTACCCTTCTTCCTCTTATTCTTCTTTGGTCTTCTAGGCTGCGGTTTCTCAGGTGGAAAATGAATAGATGGTCCATTGTTTGTTGGCCAGAAGCGTGCACCTCTTAATGGAGTCAACCCGTTCTCATATGTTCTCCTCCACATATCAGTTCGAAACCAATCAGACACGAAATCTTTAACTTCTAACTTCCTGCTCAGAATTACTCCATAAGCGTGCTCACAGGGAATTTTAGTGATGTCCCATTTCCTGCAGCTACAAGTCCTCATTTCCAGGCTTATACGAAATGTACAACCTCCTAGTTGGACTTGGAACATCATATTTGTGCTCTTGAAGACCCTACATTTGCTAGCTGCCTCAAGCTCATGTGATATAAAATGTTGCACGTATGGAGTGACCCTACCAACGTGATTTTGTGTAATCAATTTCCTTTTACTGATTTGAACCATTGCCAATCGTGAAATGATTTCCAACATGGGCATCAAAGGCTTCTCTCTAGCCTTCACAATTGTTGCATTAAAAGACTCTGTGGAATTGTTTTCCACATCTTCACAACAACTTCCTATCCTGAAAAAGTTTATGCACCAAGTATGCGGACGATTTTTCAAAACCTCTTCATAGATAGCTATATCATAGTCCATTATCTTCCTCAAGTTTTTGTTGTACTCATACTGGTTATAACTCCAACCAAGATTCCAAATTAGAGGCTTCGTTTGGAGTTTCTTCCCTAACGTACTCTTCAGATTTGCATAAATGTGTCTCACACACATCCTATGCTCCATTCTTGGTAATGCAATCTTCACAGCTCTAACTAATCCCTACAGAAACCAGAAATATATTGCTTATCTTATCTTATCTTATCATATGCATTTCTAACATGATGAATCAATAAAATCAAAGAAGCAAACCAGTAACAATGAAAGCTTGTTGTTGGTCCAACTCATACAACGTAGGCTTTCTTTATCAACTATTAGTTAAGTTTAAGACTTAATCAACTTGCAAGGCAGAATCTGATACGTTTTCTAAGAACAACTACGGTGCAGTATTGAAAGAAATTCCAAAAAACAAATCAACAAAATCATAGAATAGGACCAGTTAACTTTAAAAAACCAGAAATATAGCCATTACCTTTTGCCTATCTGACACCAAAACATAGCCATTACCATCTCCCAACTGCATATCACCATTCACTTTCCTCAAAACTAGATCCAATTTGCCATGTTTTCAATTTGCACAACCCCCCCAAGCAACTGGATATATAACGTTGTTTCCATCATGACCTAACGCAACCAAAATACACCCCTTCATTTTACCTTTAAGATGACACGCATCTACACCTAGAAGAGGTCTACACGTGGATCTCCACAATCTCTTTAAAACGTCGAAGCAGACATATAATCTATTAAACTCATCTAAACTTTCTGCATTTCTCAATGTCTCTACTTCCACAGTTGAATTAGGGTTCGACAATCGAATCTCAGCAGCAAAATCTCTAAGTCTTTCAAATTGTTCATTGTATTCCTTCTCAATCCACTTTAATGCTTTGTTTCTAGAAGCTTGACATTGAGGCCTAGACACTTGTATCTTCCAATTTTCCATGAAAATCGATTCTATCTTCATTGGCATGAAATAATCAGGCTCTTCCCTAATCTTATCAACAAATAACCTAGCAATTACTGGCACTTTTATCATCTCACACTCACCATTCTCACTACAGCTATGGACTTCATTATATATCCTAATCTTCCACAAAACAGAGTCAGGTTTACGGGAACAATACACTCGCTAGCTGCAGCTCCCACCAACACAGATAAATCCTAGCTTAGTTGTGTCATACCTATACTGCTTTATGTTTCTACCTGTCTTCAAAGCATGATCCAAGACTGCCTCTTTAAAAGCTGCTCTGTTGAAGAATGTTTGGCCTTTGTAAAGATTATCGTCGCCTCTTATTCTCACATCATCAGTTCTTTGGCTGTGTTGACTTTCTTCATCCTCACTATTGGTCTCTGGATAAACATTGTGAAGAATAGGTAGCTCCTCCACGAAAGCAATTGTAGCTTCTTCGATAGTGAGCTCTTCCTACTCCAGATTATCTTCCTCATCTTCCTCATCTGGTGGACGACGACGACCTAAATTGTGACTGAGATTTTGGTCTCTGTATTCGACAAGCGACATCAGCTTCCACCGATTAGAAGAGAAATGGCGTTTCTGGGTTTAGAAAATTTTAGGGTTTTTTTTGGACGAAAGAGAAAAGAGAATTGGATTTTTTTTGTTTGTTCTGGTTTACAAAAGTAATCGGGCACAAATTATATGGAAATGGGTCATTAATTGGTCAAATCTACCAATATGGTTAAATTTTTGGATTAACTTGGTAATTGGTATATAATAAACCCATCATAATTCTGGTTCGTGTGCAATTTCATATTCAACTTACAATATAGGTGCAATAAGATATTTAAGTTTCGATTTGGGTGAAATAAGGATTTTAACTTTCAAATTAGGTGGATTTATATCTACTCCTAAATTTTGTGTGGAACTGATACTATATAAAACTTACCGTGTGGAAATAGATCGATCGACGATCCTTATTCTAAAATATAATTGGATGTTTAATTTGAGATTTTTGGTAAGTTTTATGATTGATTGATTATTTTCCAATTTTTTATATATAGAATCTAATGCTTTTAATATTCTGCACAATATTTTATAATTTATTAAGTTATATCAAAAAATTATATATTACATGTTTAGAGAAAAAAATATTTTTCAAACAAAAAATAGAAGGCAGAAAGAGTAATAAAAATAAAAAAACAAAATCGTGAACGGCAGGATTCGAACCTGCGCGGGCAGAGCCCACATGATTTCTAGTCATGCCCGATAACCACTCCGGCACGTCCACTTTTTGATTATGACATCCATGTTTGGTATATAATGTATTAGACACGGTTATACAGCTAACTATTACCTTTGAGTACAACCAGCCGACTGGTACTCGAATGTTTGGTCCTGTCCCACACGAGATGCGCTTCAGAAACAGCTATAATTCGTACTTTGGCTCAGCACATTGTTTGAGACAATACATTACCTTAACCCTACCAGTTAGATCTCTTATTTGACTCTGTGATTTATTCGTCAGTTAAGTTCCTATATCGATTAGATATACTAGTTAAGTTTTCCTTCTATGTTTGTTAAACAAAACGCCTTATGATTCATTATGTAACTCTCTGGTTCATTCACCAGTCTAGCTTTTGTTGGATTCGTCAAAGTCTTAACTTTTGTTGGAAGTCCGCAGACCAAAGTCTTTAACTTTTGTTGAAAGTTTGCAGAACCAATAGACAAGGTCAATAGCATTACAATAAGTATATAAAGAAGAAACAAAATTACATAAAAGTATTAAGACTAATGTGACATAAACTTCAAATACAATTTCCTTCAGCCACATCTCCAACATTACAACATACTCACTTACTTTTTATAAAATTTATATATAAAAAACAGTTCTTCTCTATTCTTCTTATAAATAACAAACATAATCAAGTCCATGAGAAAAAGGAATGGACTTTAGCTATGCATCATCAAGGTCTTAATTCTTCTTCCGGCAACATTTCACTTCTTATTCTTATGTAAACTTGTAGAAATTATATAAAAACAGAGAGAAAAATTATAATAGTGGAAGAACTCGAGCGTACTGTTTCAAGATCTGGTCTTCAACTTTTTTCTTTGATTTTTTAGGTCGACAACTATGATAGAGATATTGTCCTTGCTTCCCTTTTGAAGAGCAAGTTTGCAGAGATAATCAGCCGCGGCTTGGCACGCGTGGTCTTCCCCTACACCTCTCTCAGCTAAAGGCAATGTTCCATTCTTCTTGTGCCAAGCCACGATCCGCCTCTTCGCAAAATCGCAAGCGTCTTGGTTACTCATTACGTCCCAAAGTCCATCACTGGCCAATATAAGACACTCGTCTTCTCTAGCTCGTGGCATAAACGTCACTTCGGGATCTGGTATTACATATGGCTCCAGATATTCATCACCTAGAAAATATACATATTGAAACATGAGTCAAGAAGATCTAATGATTTTGCAGAGACTGTAACAGGTATTACTGATCGTCAACTTCAAAAAATGTTATCGACAATTTTGACTTATAGAAGTCTCCGAAGATTTCTGTCACTGAGCAAGACTGAAGAAAAAGTGCAAGTTTGACCTACCGATGGACCTGGACATGGCAAGAACGCCAGAAACACGAGCGCCTTGCCATTGTATAACTTTTCCTCCAGCCCTCTCTATTCTTGCATACTCATCCTCTCTATCTGGCTGCAGAGAGAGGGTAAGAAATTTCACGAATGAGAAATAAGAAACTTTCTCAGATTGTGTTACACTATTATACAGGGAAAGGGAAGATCGTTTACTTTGTGATCAACTGATAAAGGCATGGAGTCTTTGCCTCGGAGCAAAACTGCTCTTGAGTCACCACAGTTTGAGACTATTAAATGTGATGAACAAACCAAAGCAACCACAGCAGTTGATCCGACTGTTTCGGTGGAAACAGCTTCAAGAGCCACCCTATCAGAAGAACTAATGACAGGTCGGTTGATTTTCCCTTTAACTTCATTATCGACCTTTAGGTAACAATCTAGAAAGACTTTCTCCCACTGGACCTGCCTACCCTCGCCAGTGTTCCTTCTGCACAACTCCTCTTTAATCCGTTCGATTTCTTCAGCCAAAGCAGAATGTATTCTATCATGACAATAGTTAGCAACCTGCAAGAATCCCATTTCCACCAAAGCCATCATAGATTACATAACTACCTGCAAAGAATCCCGTTTCCAGCAAACCCTTATCATAAATACAATATAACCTATGGCAACAAACAGAAATTCATTTTATCTTTCATGTTAATAGTAGATCTAATTGTCTAATGCTAAAATCAATATAAAGACTTGCAAATTACAGCATACCTGAGCGCCTCCGTGGCCATCATATACACCAAAGAAATGACTAGTGAGATATGGGAGACTTGGGCTCATCCCTTCATGATCCCCCATGAGCATTTTGATGGGTATTTTCAGAAAATGAGGTAAAGTTCTAACAGCATCCTCCATTTCAGGTCTTTCACCACAAATTGAAACCATGCCCCAAAGAGGTATACACTCTAGTTCATAGACACTTCTGCTTCCTCTTGCAACATTATTATTTTGTTCAGGCAACCTAATGACAACCTCTGAAGCTGCCACCTCCATATTAACATCGTGATTCAGACTCGCAACAAGGACTTCTGCTGTGGGAACCTGTTCTATGGTTGTCTCGTTTAGGACAATCGCCGTAGCAAGAACTCGCCCGTTATCTGTTTTAGTTGTATCCAGCAATTTTATCTCAGATCTTGAGTCCACAACTATTAAACCCTCGGTTAATATAGTCGCATCAGATACTAATGGTTCATCTTCTTCTGATTCTAGGACAGCTACACCAGAACCATTAGCAGAAGACAAGCTTCTCGCTTCCGATAAATTTTTCTCTTCAGCCTCTCCTGAAACATCTTTCATCATATATTCAATCTCTCCATTAACACATCTTCGCTTTTTCTGTTCACACAAAATGTCAACTGCATCTGTAACATTCTCCAGATCGGCAATATCCAAAGTCGAAGAGATTCCTGATTCACACATCGTGTTGGCTATACTCAAAGTTAGTGCAACTGCTGGTGCAATCTCTTCCATGAATTCCTGTGTGTGCTGCTTCCAAACCTTAAAGGCTAAAGATTGAGCAAATATATTAGACGGTTTACAGTATCGGTTTATTGATTTCATATTCTGTTCAGCTAGTTAGTTTCTATTCCTATTTTTACTCTGTTTGTTAGCCTTTGATCGATTCTTTTGGCTAAGTAAACGGCCTTGTAATTAGTATTTATACTTTGTTGAACATCAATGGAAAACACAGACAGATTCAGCTTCTGATTTTCTTGAAAATAATCTTCGTTTTCTTCTCTAAAGCATGGTCTGATAATCTTTAGTGAATCTACATCCAATTCAGCTTTCCACAGCGACGCAACCACTGTAAATTCACATAACTTATTAACAGGGCAGTGTATGAAGAAGAAGTGCGTACCTCTGGTGAACAGATCTGATAGATCTATGGGACGGATCCTCTGTAATTGTAGGATGTTGGTCACTCTTACGATCCACAATAACTCTTTGATTCTCACTAAATCAGAAGGACAAGACAAAGAAACCCTAATTTACTAACCCTAAAAATTCAGACTTTTTTCCAAGAGAGATCAGAAGAGAGTAGATAGGACACAAAGCTCAGAACTTTATCCAAAAGAAAAACAAAAGGTCAAGTGGAATTGAAGAACAAAGGAGAGTAGAGACAGAGAAAATTGATTTCATCCCGGGACATGAATCACAGACATAAATAAAGCGAAGAAGAGAACCCCTAAAAAGTCGAAGCCTTTAGCTTTATCTTTCCAAAACGAAACATGGGTTCTCCTGGATCCAAATGCTTTTTGCCCCAACATTAAAACAAAAAAGACTAATTTTATTAATTTTGCATCTTTTATGACAGTCCGACACGTGTGTAATTAACAGGATTAGTTCTGTCGGAAAAAACAATTTTCGATTGAAATTTGTACTCCTCCAGTTTCAAAATATAAGTGATTTTAAAAATTTTAATTTATTTTAATTTAGATAGTATTTTTTATAGTTTTAGGCAAAATTTAATGAAGTTGATATGTTTTGATCTTTAATATTCTGTAGAATTATTTACGATTAGTTAGATTGTATTTAAATTAAATATTAAATCAATTTGTAAGAGACAATTAATATATTTTTTAATTTTTGTGAAATAAATTAAAATCCCTTATAAAATGAGACGGAAGGAGTACTATTTAATTTATGTTTTTGTCAATTATTAGATTAAATAATTTTATTATCAGCAAGTTATTCTTCGAAGAATTTCACACCTAAATATAGGGTGCATGGATAAAAAGTTTAATATAGTAGACGGCAATTTATTTTTAATATAGTAATTTATATAAAAACAGAAAAAGAAAAAAGAAACTAAAAATACTTAAAAGAGGAAAGATTATCGTATACTCTTCACGGATTCCAAATTCGTTGATGTGACAACGACCCTGATATTAACAGATTGATCTAGTCATTATAAAATTAATTAAAGTTTCTGATTTCTCATTATATCTTTTTCTTTAATTTTGTAATGGCAAAATAGATGCCGCGTGTCCATTAACTTAAAAAAGAAGCAAAGTCTTCTGCTTAATCTTTGTTTGAGCTAGTTTTGTTGAAGCAAAGAGGTTTCTGAAATAATTGTCTTTTTGACGGATTTTAAAAGAATATTTCATAAGTCAACATAAGTCGACAAGTATATCTGATTAGAGAACGATAGAAGCCATTAGGGCCGTATTGGAAACAGAATGAGATTTTCCAAAAACAACTTTGTAAAGATAAGACATCGCCTAAAATTAAAAATTTCTCTTTTTGTTTTTGTTTCTCTGTTTGTTAATTTCTTAATGTTGTTGGATGAGAAAAATCCTAAATTTAGCAAAATGAAAAACTCCATTAAAGGTTTAAAACTTTTTTCAACAAACAAAACAGTCAAATTGGTTTGTCTCCTCTTGAATTCATCATTGGTCTCCTTATTTCCTTCTTCTGAGGAGACCGAATCTTTATGATTTCTTGAGGAACAAGTTTTCGACGATATCATCTCTAGGGCGAAGAAGATGGCTGCAAGAAGAGGAAAAGGAAAAGACAGTAATGCAATTACCGCCATAGCCATTGATAAAGATAAGAACAGTCAACATGCTTTGAAATGGGCTGTTGAGAATATTGTCGGCGATTCTCCAAACTGTATCCTTCTCCATGTTAAAACCAAATTGAGTAATGGCATCATCATCATTATCATCTCTATCATCATTATCATTACCACAATTATCTATCAATCTGATGAAAGCTCTTGAAACAGGAATTGGTGTAGGAGAAAACACAGAATCACCTGTTGATAACCAAGAAGAGGCTCATCAATTCTTCCTTCCATTTAGAGGATTTTGTGCTCGAAAAGGGGTTAGAGACCAATCTCTCTTTCTATTTACAACAATCACATATGCATATATGTACAACTCTAATTTCGATGTATATATATTTTCTCAGATTATTGCAAAGGAGGTTCTTCTACATGATATTGATATCTCCAGCGCAATTGTTGACTATATCACCAATAACTCTGTTGCAAATATTGTCCTTGGAGCCTCTACACGAAACTCTTTCCTCAAGTATCTATCTTTTCCTCATATAACTTAGCTGTAATCTCAGACTTTGGTTCCATGAATGTTAAAACTCTTCATGATGGTCTTAATCAGGAAGTTTAAGAGTACAGATGTGCCAGGGACTTTGCTCAAAACAACTCCAGATACATGTGCTGTCTTTATTGTGACTAAAGGAAAACTCTTAACAAGCAGATCAGCAAGTCGGCCTCAAACACCTCAACATTCTCCTCAGCTTTCAAAACAACCCACACTAATGTCAGATCTTGGCCCAACAAGTTCCACTTCTAGTGGATCTGGAAGGTAATTAACCTGAAGTTTTCATCAGGTTCTGTTTGGTTAATGAATGCTTTTTTGCTGCATAGGAATCATTGGGTTTTTAATACTTGCAGATCATTAAGCGGAGATTTGTCTCCACCTTTACCTCATTATAAGCCATCTTTCAACAAGAGTTCTCTCTCAGACCTTAGCAATGAATTCTCTCCCAGGTGTCACAGTGCTGAATCAGGTGCAAGTTTCTACAGTATTCTAGGACGATCCACCTATGGAGGAAGCTCGAACTCTTCCGCGTCTCTGGTTAGTAAAGTTCTCATCACATTTCAAATATACATTTTTTTCTCCAAGTTGCCTGGCGTTTTGATCTTTTCTTTTGAACTTGTAGTCTGAGATACTAGATGGAGAGGATAACATATTTGGGGGGAATATCACTGAAAACCAGGTAATTTAACGTTTCAAAAATGTAGATTTGATGTTTTGGGAATCCAGAATATTGAGATATTTGTGTTTTTTGTGCATCAATATACTCAGAATCAGAATCTTGAAGCAGAGGTGAGAAGATTGAGACTCGAATTGCAGCATTTAAATGCTTCCATGGGCAGAGGAAATGTAAGATGCTTACGTCCATGTGGTCAGCCGAGAATGTTTCCTTGAAAAGGCTCTAAAGATGTGTGACTAATATCAGATATTGAACAAATGCTTGTAGGCCACTCATCTTCAAGAGCTAACAAGTACAGAAGAAACTGAAAAGTTGGAGGAAACCAAGGTAGCAAAAGAGATGCTTAGGGCATTGTCTGAGATGGACAAGCAGAAAACACAGAGTGCAATCCATGCAGCTGAAATGTCACAACGTCTTGCAGAAATGGAGACCCAGAAGAAAAGACTTATTGAGATGCAAGCCAAGTTCCAGGAACAGAGGATGGGCAATAGTGTATCCTACAGAAGATACAGCATCAAAGACGTCGAAGATGCAACTGACGGTTTTTCAGATGCTCTAAAGATTGGGGAAGGAGGGTATGGACCTGTGTATAAGGCTGTTCTAGAAAACACTTCTGTTGCCATCAAGATCTTGAAGTCAGATATCTCACAAGGCCTGAAGCAGTTCCAACAAGAGGTAGTAATATACATAATTTGACATGATCTTTATGTGTTGCACGTCTTCTTCTCCATACTTATACACATATATTTTTTCACTAGATCGAGGTTCTAAGTTGCATGAGGCACCCTAACATGGTGATCCTCCTTGGTGCTTGTCCTGAGTATGGTTGCCTTGTGTATGAGTACATGGAAAATGGAACACTAGAAGATCGTCTCTTCTGCAAAAACAATACTCCACCATTATCTTGGAGAGCACGATTCAGAATCGCTGCTGAGATTGCCACAGGACTTCTTTTCCTTCACCAGGCTAAACCTGAGCCACTAGTACATCGAGATCTGAAGCCAGCAAACATTCTGCTAGACCGACATTTCATTAGCAAAATCAGTGACGTTGGTTTAGCTCGTCTGGTACCTCCTGCAGTTGCTGATAGCTTCACCCATTATCACATGACTGCAGCAGCCGGTAACACTGTCATATTACCTTAAACCAAAGAAATTTAATTAATTTCCTCGTGACGTCCTTACATAAAGTCAATCTTTAAAACAGGTACATTTTGTTACATTGACCCTGAGTACCAGCAAACAGGAATGCTTGGAGTAAAGTCTGACTTATACTCATTTGGTGTGGTGCTAATGCAAATCATCACAGGGATGCCAGCAATGGGTTTAAGTCATAGAGTCGAAAAAGCAATTAAGAGAAAGAGTCTCAATGATGTTTTGGATCCAAAAATATCAGACTGGCCTGAAGAAGAGACTATGGTACTAGCTCAACTAGCTTTGCAGTGCTGCGAGCTGCGAAAAAAGGATAGACCTGATCTTGCAACCGTTTTGTTGCCTGCATTGAGCAAGCTAAGAGAGTTTGCAACAGAGGATCATGAAATATATAACTCTGATAGATGATATCTTGTCTCACGTCCTCAGAATTTGGTTTCTCTTTGTCCAATATTCCTCTCACGTTGGTTGCTTAGAATCAGCAATAACATATATTTGATCTTCATCTAGAAAAGGGCATAATGTTAATTACTATCTCATTACAAAATATTAGTTCCTGACTCACTATTTCAATCATATTGTCTGCTATGTAGATAGAGGATGCATTGAGAAAACCTCATTAACAAAAAATTGGAACTTCAAAGTAGATAAAACTGAAGCAACATTGGCTATTATCTGAGACCCACGATATCAGTTTAGCATACGATTAGACCTTTACATTTCGGGTTTCGGTTCGGGATTTTTCGGGTTTGGGTTTTCGAATCTAGTAATTTAGGAGTTATTCAGGTATTTTTACTTTTCGGCTTCAGTTCGGTTCGGATATAGATCAGATTCGGAATCAGGTATTTATATATAAAAATTCAAGAATAGTAAAAAATTAATAGAAATAAGTCTTAAAAACCCTAAATTTAACAAAAGTACATTGGGTATTTAGTTCCGGTTCAAGTTCAAGTATGGTTTTTCGGGTATATAAACTTAGAACTCATTCGGGTATTTGTCGGGTTCGGTTTAGATTCAGTTTCTATTTTTCAGATCGATTAAGTGGTTTGGGTTTAAAATATTGAATTTTATGCCGAGAGCTACCTACAATAATGAACTGAGAGATGACTTTTATAGGACCATTAGACCACCTCCAATGGGAAAATTGTAATACCTATACTTAGTAAATCCGTAAAACACGAAGTGTGGATGTGAATATGGTGTAAAGGGACGAGCCAAACTTGAGCATTTGGTTTAGATGAGTTGAGAATGGGCATTGGAAACCCAAGAAATGAGAAAAAGCATGAAAAACCATGAAAAACGAGCTAAGGAAGAGTTTTTGGGTCAAAAATGATTTTTGGACAACTTGGTCGGATCGGACAGAACTGGTCGGATCGGATAAGTCTGGTCGGATCGGACAGTCTGGTCGGATCGGACAAGTCTGGTCGGATCAGACAGCCTGGTCGGATCAGACATGAACAGTCGGATCGGACAGCTTGGTCGGATCGGACAGGACTGATCGGATCCGACAGCCTTGTCGGAACGGACCAGTTCGGTCGGAACGGATCGCGCGATCTGCGTGGTTCGCACGCGCCGGTCGGTTCGGACAGAACATGATTGGTTTGGTTGAGGATTTGCGGTTCGATGTGATAGGTTTGGTTTGGACATGAATT
>OVBA01004073.1:1175-24990 GCA_900406435.1 Lepidium aucheri
AAATCACAAGGTTAGTTGGCATGTTCACTCCTTCTATGAACACGGAGACGTTTTCAACATCCCCTAAGGCATCCATTAATTTCCCACTAGCTGCTCGCACTAACATTCCACTACTTACTCCTGGTGATTTCTTAAACTCACCAATACTGATCATTCTCGGGTGTACAAAACAATGTGACGCCCCGAAATCAAACAACACATGGGTTTCCACACCACCCATGGTTACGGTCTCTACATAATTATTTAGACACTAAGGATCCTAGTTTACACTACACAAGCAATCAAGTTCACAAGCAGAAAAACATTTCAATGATGATCAGAACTTACCAGCGATCGGTCGTGATGTTGTCTGTTTGGTTGGATCCGCAACCAACGAGTATGCTTTAGGCGTTATAGCTGACCTTTTGACGGTGGTGGTGGAGGTGGCAACTCCTCTCTTGGTCGTTTCCCTGGTGGTTTAAGCGGCTTAGGACAATTAGCTTGAATGTGCCTTGTTTCCCCACAGTTATAGCACAATCTTGGCTCATCCGTACGCGTATTCCATGCCCTTGAGTCCTCCTTTGGACAATCCCGGATCTTATGATCTGTACCACCACACCTAAAGCATGCTCCAGAAACTACCCTACATTCTCCGGAATGATTCCTTCCACAAAGTGTGCATGCAACGCGAGCCGCTACAGGTTTCTCCGATGCATTACCATCCATTTTCCTTTGCCTCGCACCCGAACCATGCCCTGGTTGGGTTTGATGCACGGCTTGGCCCTTTTTCCTTTCACTCACTGATCTAGCCTCCTCTAGACCACTCTCTAGTTGGGCAGCTTTTTCCACTAGCTCTGCAACCGAGTTGTAACTCCTCACTTGACACACATTGCGAAGTTCAAGCCGTAGTCCATGCATGAATCGACGCACTTGGACTTTCTCATCATCTAATTCACGTCCACCATACCTCTTAAGGTTGTTAAACTGATTCTCATACTCTCTCACGGTCATTGATTTCTGGCTAAGATCCAAGAAGGCTCCTTCTAGCCTATCGTACATTTCGGGTGGGAAATACTTGGCTTGGAACTCCATACAAAACGTTTCCTATGTGCAGTTCAGACTTCCTACTCGGCCTAAAACTCCTTTCCACCAGTTGTGGGCATCACCTTCCAAGTAATGCTCATCTATGTCACACCTATACTCATCCGGATAACAAATAGAGTTAGAGTTCCTCTCCAACCTATTTCTCCACTCATCAGCCTCAATTGGCTTAGCTACTCCAGCAAAGAACTTAGTGCCAAGTTTCTGCATATGATCCATCATTTTCAAGTATGATGGAATGGCCGACGCTTGACCAGCCACCTCAGTCACGTTCCGTGCGGTTTCTGTACCCGCTCGCGGTAGCACTCTCTCCCCGAGTATCTTTTCCCTCCGAGGACGTGCATCATCAGCCGGTGTTGCAGCTGAAATTCTTTCCAAGACTTGTGTTAACATGGCCAAGATAGGATTTAATCCATACCTATCTCCAGCCCCAACATTCACATTCGGGTTCGAGGGTGTTACTGACACCTCATTATCTCTTCGGTCAACACTTTGTTGACGTTCCACATTACTTACCACAACTTGTTCAGCCCTACTAGCAGCATTACGGGAAGTCTCATCATTCCCTACATTATCTCTTCTTTCTTTACGAGTAGTAACCATCTACATTCATCACGTTAGCTAAGTTAATAACCTCTATCAACTTAGCTCGGTTCTTAGTTCACATAACAACTTACCACGAGACCTTGGCGTGAGGAGGATGGATACCAACTTGTAACACCCTAAACCCGCAAGCTCATGTTCCAATACATTTTTAGTAAAGCCTTGGGCGGGCCTTACACTTATCCAATTTAAGTTCCATATTTCACTAAGTCAAAATTTGATTTCATGAGATGTGACAAGCCCAAACATTTATAAATAAATATGGTTCCATTCTTATTCAAACTAAAAGCAAGGTTCAACAATAAGTTCAAACATAAGCGATAACTTAACGAAATCCAAATCGGTTCTAGCATCAACTTCAATTTTAAATAGCATAATTAAAACCCCTAAATTCCATCCCTAAATCCACCTCCTCTCCCTTCCGCCTTGGTCTCGCATCTACTAGCCACTTTCTCGATCATTGGCCAACTCATTACCTACAATCACGCAGATTGAATAAGCACAAAAATTTGCTTAGTGGTTTGGTCATCCCGTCCCACTAGGCTATAACCAGAACAAGCATTCAATAACAAATCAAATAGACCAAAGAACAATCACGATCTTAGGGTTAACTTATCGATTAGCTTAACTATCCAGGTTACTTCCAGATCAGCTAAGTAACCTTTCTATTATATTCATCATTCTTATCAATCACGAACCCTCAGGTTCTTAATCACACACCGAACCCTCAGGTTCTAATTCTCAATCACAAACCCTTGGTTCTATTCACAAGCACGAACCCTTGGTTCTAATCACACACCGAATCCTTGGATTCTATTTTCATAAACAAACTCGCAAGTTCTCATATCACATAAACGGTTTCGATCATATGATCCTTCCTTTCACATTCAACCATTCAACCTAACCATTATAGGGTTCCATTCAACCTATTATCAAACATATATCCTAGGTTAACACGAACTCACCTTTGCCTTAGCTTCCTTTCGATTTCTCTTTTCACTATAGGTTTCGATTTGCTTATCCAAGCAAAACCCTCAACACAATTCAGCCTCTTACTTAGTTNTTAAGGATCCTATTTATATGCTCTAATCCTTAACCCTAATCCTTTCCAAGTGGGCCAAACTTAAGCCCCTTTCTAACCAAGCCTTTTAACCATCTTTTGGCCCATGAGCCATTCCTTGGCCCATATCACTTTAACCCTTTCCGTTTTGGCCCTTTAGGCTTTTCAAGGCCTTTCACGAACCAACTTGTTTAAAACCAACACAACATGTCCGAACCTAGGACGTTCATGTCCAAACTCAGTTTAATCGTGTTCGATCCGTTCTAAGCTCTCCGATCCACTCATTTCATCTGATCCGGACATTGCTGTCTGATCCGACCGCGCGTGTCCGATCCGTGCAGTCTGTGCGGTCCATGTGGTCCGTTCCGACTATTTCTGTCCGATCCGACCGTACTGTCTTATCCGACCAAGCTGTCCGATCCGACCAATCCTGTCTGATCCGACCAAGCTGTTCGATCTGACCAAACCTGTCCAACCGGACCGTGCTGTCCGATCCGACCAATCTTGTCCGATCCGACCGGTTCGGTCCAAAAACTCAATTCTTGTCCTAAATTCCTTTCTTAACCGATTTTTCATGGTTTTACTTGCTCTTAATCATTCCTTAGGCTTCCAATGCCCTTATTTGACTCGACTATACCAAATGTCCTTGTTTGGTACGTCCGTTCGTACCGCATTCTTATACCGCACCTAGTACGTTTGCAGATTTACCGTGTGTGGATATTACATTTTTATCATTGATTTCTTCTAATAAACATGTTCTTCTAAATATACATCCCAAATTAAACAAAGCTGGGAGTTTGGGTTTTTGGGCTTCCTTTGGTATATATTAGTCGGTTCTACTAAAATGTTAGGGATCTAATATTTATCTAGATTTGGTTCGATTTTTATGAAAATAAAACTAGTATTATGGTCCTAATAACAGGTAGTTTGATTGGTTTGTTCTCGATTTATGTAAGTTTGGTATAGTGAGTTTGAATTTCACATGCTTCATTTGAAGAAACTAGATTATGAATTTTGTCAATCTACTGGTTACTTGCTAAAAAATAAAAACAACCAATACTATGATTAGTTTGTAATAAAAACAAAATTATGGTTAGTTTGTTTCATGTTTGGTTTTGGGTAATTGTGCTTCCAAATTGGTTAGTTTGGGCTTTGAAGTAACAATTAAGGAAATGGTGGGGGCATTTGCTCTTACTATCAATTTCATATATGCTTCTATCTTTTTCAAAGTCGTCACTGTCGAGTTTTGTCGTGTCCCCATATTTGGGGTAAAATGACAGAACCAATAAATGGAGGAGGGTGAGTGTAATTGTGAACAAATTGACAAAATAATTTAAGAGATTTGGATTTGGAATTGGGCAAAAAGTGGTATAGCACAATAAAAGATAAAGATAAACAAATGGTCTATGGAATTAGAAATTATATAAATTAAGTGACTTCTTTCCATTTGGATCAATGTAAAGCTTTATCTCCATGTTCTTTAAAGACTCCCTACTTCAATTTTTTATAGCTCTCATTGAAATAAAATATAATCTATTTAGCTTAATAGTTGATTCACTATATATGTATATTTTGGATATAATGATCTGAGCCGAAAGCGTTATCGAGAAGAGAGAGACAAAAAAATTAAAGGAGAAAAAACATTTTGGCTTTTGAAAAGTTTGAGGTAGAATAAAGTTTTACTTTTATAGGTCGGTATCTTTGTGAAAATTTTAGCATTATTGCCTTTACTTACTTTTCCTTTTTCATAGCTTAGCATAATCGTGATTATTATATAAATAGTAAGATTATATTTACCTTATAATGCGGTACTAGAATTATACTTACGCTATACTATGAGATTTAATTATTTTTTAACCGATTTTTATTTAGTTCTTAGATTTATATGATAATTTGACTATTGTTTTAGAGACTCAAAAACCGAACCGAAATCAATCCGAATTAGAGAAATCAAACCCGAAACAAACCCAACAAAATACACCAAGAAATCCTAAATTTGTATATTTAAAAAACCAAATCCGAACTCAAACCAGAACCAGATCAAAAACCAAATTTAATTTTTTTTATTAAATCTTTTTGATTTTTTTTATATAAAAATACCATAACCAAACTCCATATATACCGTAAACTCTATTCCAAGAATAATAATATTTAAATATGTCTTAAACCAAAATAATCAAAATACCAAATTAGATGAACCAAACCCGACAAAATACAGAATGTGTCGTAAATCTATGTACTGGTAAATTTAAATTCAAACCTAAATCAGAATCGAATCATTAACCGAATTTATAACCTATATATTTTTATTAAAATTATATTTTTAGAATTTCTTATGTTAGATATTTGTTAATTTTAAATCTATATATTAAAATTTGTAACAATGTCCACCTTAAACCTATTTTTAAGGGTTGTTATGAAGAATATGTTAATTTCATCCTGAATTTTATAGCGCGTTCTAAATGAAAATATTTCTCACTTTAATATATAAGATTTGAAAGAAATTTTTAAAAAATATTTAATTTTTTAGTTAATAATTTTTTAGCCTATATAATTATGTATTTGAAACTAGAAATACAGATATAATGTGGTAAGCAAATATAGAAAACTAATGATTTTGTTATTTTATGTATTTGAGTATATTTATTTTTGGATAATAAAATATTGTTGATCTTTCAATTTAATGATTAAAATTTAAAACTTACATTTTAGATCTAACTCATAAGCTCATTTTAGCTTATGATTTTCTTGAAAATAATATCTATACAACATCAACTGTAAATAACACATCAATTAAGGTGATATTGAGCATTGGAGTTTATTAGAATTCGTTTTATAAGATATATAAAGTACTCATATTTGATTTGCGAGATATATGAAATCTTTTTAAAAATTGGATATAGCAAGTTTATCTCTTGACATGAAACCTGATACCTAAAATTGGAACTGAAATGGAAATCGACCCGTATTAGAAGAAACAAACTTAAAAAGATTTTCAAATAGATCTTAAATCTATGTATTTGAAAAACCAAATCCAAACCCGAACCAGAACCAAATTAATAACCAAATGAGTATCTAATATATTTTTAATTAAGTTTTAGTTTTTTATAGTTTTTCTGTTAAGTCTTTATTAATTTTTAATTTTTACACAAAAGTATCCAAAACTAAACTCGATAGACACTGAGCCAAACCCGATCTAAAATATAAAAATATATGAATAAGTTCTAAATCAAAAGAACTAAAAATCTGAATTATAGGACCGTATGCAACAAAATACTAGACTGAGTCTTATATCTATGTATATGAAATTCCAAATTCAAACCCTAACCAGAACCGAATCAATAACTAAATTTGTACCATATTTTATTAAATTTTAGTTTTTAGAAGTTTTCAATTAAATCTTTATTAATTTTATATTTTTATATATAAAGTTATAACGTAATCCACCTTAAGTATATTTTAAGGGCAGTTATGAATCACAAGTCCATTTTATTTTATAGTTTATAACACATTTAAAATGAAAGTATCTTTGCTTTAATATGAAAGATATATATATACATATATATATACAAAAAATCATTAAATTTCTTTATTAATTCAAATGTAGATACAAAATCATTATACAAAACATTGAAAATTTACATTATTTCAGAAATAAGTATAGTGTGTTGGCCATATGATTAAATATACATTTTTTTTCTACTGAAATTATATTTCATATAATCGGTATTATTTACGTGCTAGGTTTTAATTATTGATGGAGTTTCTTCAGTTTAATTATTCATAAAGACAAAATCAATTAAACAAACAAAAATGATTGGAATACTTGATAAAGTATTATTACTCGATAACAATACGCTCATTTTGGTAAACATACGTATAGGAATCATTGGAATGAAGAAATGCATGAGAAAATGATGATAACTAATTTCGTACTTTTATTATGTTGCATCGATCATGTGACAAATATACGAACCAATGCATGTGAATTGACACCGCCAAAAATATAAAATATTCAACTACAGTAAGTTGATAGGCCGCACTTAACTTTCAAAATAGATTAGCACAAATGGTTTATTTTTTTTTCAAATAGATCAAGAAAATCCGATTCATGGTATAAACTTAACTCATCCTTAAAATTTTCCTATTCGCATGTAATAGGATAAAGTCGAACACCAAATACATGGACTATTAGTAGGGACAAATAACCACCAAACTAAGAAAAGCTCGACAAATAATTTCATTTAATCGATGAATATAATAATTATATGTTTAACATTCAATAAAAGTGTCATTCGTTTGACTTATAGATGATATTTTTCACCGATTTATAGATGGTTTAAACAAGGGCGAATTGTCCAAATGCCAAAAGATAGGTATGTAACTGGCCAAATACCATAATCGTACAATTTGCAATTTGACTTTGGTTTACTACTTTATCCCTCCTAATTTTATCTAAAACAGTGCTAAAGCAAAACACCACTATAACTAATGTTTTGATATTGTTACATTTAGCAGTATAATTTTTTGTTTGTATATATAACAAGTTTGATATATATAAATAACGAGGAGAATTAAGATGATTAAGAGGGAGTTTTGAAGAGTTTTAGTAGTTAGCAGTATAATATTTTGTTTGTACATATTACAAATTCGATATATATAAATAACAGAGATATTTAAGATGACAAAAAGGGGGTTTTGGAAAATTTATGGGGATTACTATAAGAAATAATGACTCAAGTAGTCTACAATTATACCTAAATAACTCAAATGGTTTCAAAAAGTTGGACAAAAAAAGTATGGGAAAAGTCACAAAAAATTAACTTCTTTACTTATTTACAGAATTGCCATTGAAAAAAAAAGAAAAAAAAAAGTCAAAAGTTAAAGATCTAAAGATTCAAGTCATTGTTTGGTAAAGGTAAATGTTGTATTCTAAGTTTGAGGGTTTAGATTTTCTGCGTTTAGTCTCGATTGTTAGTTTGTCATTTGGTAGATTTTGGATAATTTTCTGGGTTTTGTTTATAGTGTGGTAGAGTTTGGTCGATTTATTTTATAGTGTGGTAGACTTTGGTAGAGTTAGTTTATAGTGTGGTAGAGTTTGGTAAATGTAGTTTATAGTTTCAAGAAGTTTGGTAAAGTTAGTTTATAGTGTAGTAGAGTTAGTTTATAGTGTGGTAGAGTTTGTTTGATTTATTTTATAGTGTGGTGGACTTTGGTAAAGTAAGTTTATAGTGTGGTAGAGTTTGGTAGATTTATTTTACAATGTTGTAGAGTTTGGTAGAGTTAGTTTATAGTGTGGTAGAACTTGGTAAATATAGTTTATAGTTTGATGAAGTTTGGTAGAGTTAGTTTATAGTATGGTAGACTTAGTTTATAGTGCGGTAGACTTAGTTTATAGTGTGGTAGACTTTACTAAAAAATTTTATAGTATGGTAGACGTTGGTAGTTTTTAGTGTGGTATAATTAGTTTATAATGTGGTAGAGTTTGGTCGATTTATTTTATAGTATGGTGGACTTTGGTGGAGTTAGTTTATAGTGTTGTAGACTTTGGTAGATCTATTTTACAATTTGGTAGAGTTTGGTAGAGTTAGTTTATAGTGTGGTAGAGTTTGGTAGATCTATTTTACAATGTGATAGAGTTTGGTAAAGTTAGTTTATAGTGTGGTAGAGCTTGGTAAATGTAGTTTATAGTTAGGTGGAATTTGGTGATGCAATAATTAAGGGATAAAATTTTCATTCTACAAAATAGGTTAAATAAGTCATCTCTGCCAAACTCTATCAAGCTAACATAACTAACTCTACCAAACTCTATCACATAGTGGACAAGCTCAACCAAGCTCTACCATATAACTCTACCAAACTCTACCATATAACTCTACCAAACTCTACTACACTTGCTTTGCTAACTCCACCAAATTCTACCACACTATCAAATAAAAATGTACCAAACTCTACCACACAGTGGACGAGCTCAACCAAACTCTACTACATAACTCTATCAAACTCTACTACACTACTGTTGCTAACTCCACCAAAGTAATTACTCACTCATCATAACGTACATTTTCACTCACTTCCATGATTTTTACAACCAAGAGAAGTATCCACTATAAAGAACCAATGAATATGGTCGAATTTCCAACTCCCACTAACTAAAACAATTTGATCCATATATCCAAAACCAAGCAAAAAAGCTCAAAATATAAGGAATGAGGTCTCAAGCAACAATGGTGATTTGTGTTTCTAATAGTGTTTGGTTGCATTGAGTGAATGAGAAAGAAGGTAGGTGATGCAATAATTAAGAGATAAAATTGTCATTCTACAAACTAGGTTAAATGAGCTATCTCTGCCAAACTCTACCAAACTAACCTAACTAACTCTACCAAACTTTATCACATAGTGGACGAGCTCAACCAAACTCTACCATATAACTCTGTCAAGCTCTACTACACTAGCGTTGCTAACTCCACCAAACTCTATCACATTATCAAATAAAACTCTACCAAACTCTACAACACAGTGTACTAGCTCAACCAAACTCTACCATGTAACTCTCCCAAACTCTACCAAACTAACAAAACTAACTCTACCAAACTTCTACCACACTATCAAATAAAACTCTACCAAAATCTACCACATAGTGGACAAGCTCAACCAAACTCTAGCACACTAACGTCGCCAAATCTACCAAACTCTACCATAATATCAAATAAAACTCTACCAACCTCTACCACACAGTAGACGAGCTCAACCAAACTCTACTACGCTAGCATCGCTAACTCTACCAAACTCTACCACACTATCAAATAAAACTCTACCAAACTCTACCACACAGTAGACGAGCTCAACCAAACTCTACCATATAACTCTACCAGACTCCACTACACTAGCGTCGCTAACTCTACCAAATTTTACCACACTATCAAATAAAACTCTACCAAACTCCACCATATAACTCTACCACACTAGCGTCGCTAACTCTACCAAACTCTACCATATAACTCTACCAAACACTACAACATTAGCGTCGCTAACTCTACCATATAACTCAACTAAATTTTACCATATAACTCTACCAAAGTAAACTACACTAGCATTGCTAACTCTACCAAACTCTACCACACTATCAAATAAAGCTCTACCAAACTCTACCACACAGTGGATAAGCTCAACCAAACTCTACCATATAGCTCTATCAAACTCCACTGCACTAGTGTCGCTAACTCTACCAAACTCTATCACACTACCAATTAAAACTCTACCAAACTCTACCATATAACTCTACCAAACTCTACCACACAGTGGACGAGCTCAACCAAACTCTACCATATAACTCTACCAAACTCCACTACACTAGTTTTGCTAACTCTAGCAAACTCTACCACAATATCAAATAAAACTCTACCAAACTCTACCAAACTTTACCACACTAGCGCCGCTAACTTTACTAAACTATCAAATAAAACTCGACCAAACTCTACCACATAGTGGACGAGCTCAACCAAACTCTACCATATAACTCTACCACACTAGCGTCGCTAATTCTACCAAACTCTACCACACTATCAAATAAAACTCTACCAAACTCTACCATATAACTCTACTACACTAGCATCGCTAACTCTACCAAACTCTACCATATAACTCTACTACACTAGCGTCGCTAACTCTACCAAACTCCACCAAAATCTACCAAACCGGAAACACCTCAATTATTTAGTATTTAACAAAATGACTTCCTAATTACAGAAATTTAGTGTGGTTTTTATTCGACATTGCTTTGTGAAGGCGAATTATGGTGTGGTTGACTTTGGTGGATCTTGGTTGAGCTTGGTTGAGCTTGGCGGAAGATCTACGCGATTGGCACGCTTTGACGTGGCATAATTCATTAATAACATTTTCGTTATTATGTTTTTGTTTACACATATCAAAAGGGAAAAATGACAATTAAAAAAGAGAGTATTTGAATTATTTTCAATAATTTTACATCATTTTCCTATAATTCTAGAATAGTTGAATAAATCACCCTAACTATAAATATAACATACAATATAATAATATTGTTAGTAATATTTTTTAATAAAAAATAATGGAAAGGCATAGTATGCTATATAGTAGAGTAATTATAGCCATTATTTATATATATAGTAACATACTTTTTTTTTCTTTTGTCATTTACCAATTTTGAAATTATCTTTTGGCAACACTACAATTTCTCTTGAAACAAGTAAATTAAATACGCCAATCTTATTGTTTTAAATGGTAATTTGGAAACAGCAATACAGAATTCAATTTGCAAAAGATTTGTTATGAAGGATTTTTGACAAAATATTTAACGTAATAAACAAACACTAATACATCATTTGTTATAATATGTGACTAATAAAATTACATCACGTAAAGAATATTACATTATTCTATCTCGTTTTGATTAAGGAAAGTAAATAACTAGATATCGTAACGAAAACAATTTTATTCGAAATACGAAAAAAACAGAAAAGAATTTTGGATATAGGTGCAATAGCAATGCTACAAGTACAGTATATGTCAAACAATTAATAAGAAATAATAAAATAAGTAATGAATTACTAGAAATTAATACTAATAAATAGGGTGACGATGTGACATGACCGATAAAGAAGGAGAAGAGGAAGAAGAAAGAAATCATGGAAGTGAGTGAAGATTGAAAGAGACTGATGACTGACTCTTAACCATTTCAAACTTTGGCACTGAAAATCATGGCGTTTTTTTTTTTGTTATATTTCTCATCATTTTTATTACGTGTAAACGAAACGACACACATTTCTTCTATTCTGAAAACGACTTTTGCTTCTCCTCTCTCCTTCTCTCCATTCATTTCTCACATTCATGATTTCGCTTTAAACATGAATGGGTTAACATTTTTGTATTTTGTTCCTCCTATTATGTAGCACAAATGGTCCCTCGAGTATATATGAAGCTATAAAATAATGTAAAAAGAAAAGAGAAGTAAAGAGAGATTTGCTTAAAGTTGAATCTGAAGAAACCACACATGCATTTGTCAAGGAGTTATGCCTCATAAGGATCAGTCCTTTTCCTTTAGTAATTATACAATCCGACATACATTCACACTTGAGCTTCAACACTCTTCCTTCTTCTTTTGTGATCAACTCCTTTTCACATAATAAAATAAAATAAAATAAACAATTCTTTAATTTTCTTCATTAATATGAACACTCTATCCTTTGTTTATAATATTACTTCTTTCACCAACTGTCCTTTTCTACGTTTTACTCTTTCTGGTTGAATATATACAAAGTTTTCCCTTTTCATGTAAATAAAGTAAAACTTATCAAAATGTCCTTAACATCATGCCATTTTTTTAGCAAGTACGTAGTATTGTTTTCAAGTTTAAATTACCAAAGCTTAATATATATTTGTTCTTTATCAAAAAAATATATATATGTTGCAAGAAATGATACTAACAATTATATCTTAGTATTATATAAAGGTTGGTTTCTTAAAATTGCTCATTAACAGCATTGTTCCACGTGTTAAACCTCGATTAGAAATTTTTATAAATTTATATATTATAAAAAGAAAATAAAAAATATATAAATTAGATATTTTTAATAAATTATTTATCTATTGCACGAAATATGTATCTTACTTTACAATCCTAACATAAAAAAATTTGTAAATATCAATCCTATTTATTATCATAAAATAAAAAATAATCATAGTTATTAATCTCTTACTAAGTATAAAGTTAAAATAATATTTTATTTGAAGATATATATAATTAAAAAAGAATTTGCATGTAAAACTATAAATATTTTATAATCTTAGCAAAAGAATTCTAATAGAAAATAATTTTTGATATATTTCTTTACTACTAAATATTTATCTATACACAAAATCTCAATCTAAAACGGAACTATTATAAAGAAACTGTGAATATTAATTGTTATATACATGAGCAGATCAACAATTTCATTAACACATAAACTTTTGATATTTTCTGAGCTCTCTCAAACATTCACATAGAGATTTTATTATAGCTTGCATCTAAAAGATTTTTTACTTTATTTGTCCTGTGTCTCTGTTGTTTACATCTAATGAATCAAGAAAAATAAACAAAAAAGGTAAGTAGTTAAAAGAAAACGTATCATTATTTTATTTTACTATTGTTTACATGATTTTTATCATATCTTATTATATAAAGTATGGTTTCTCAGAGTTGCTAATTAACAATATTTTTCCATGTGTCATATCTAATGATAAAAAATTTCCAGTATTTATATATATTTGAAGTCCATATAATGTCTTAGAATATTTTTTAAACCACAAAAGTCGATTTCTATAAATTACCAAAAATTATCACGTAGCGAAAGTATGATTTAATGAAAGTTATAGATCATGAGATGTCTTAAGATGTGTTTCTAACCAAAACTTTTAATCTACAAATCACAAAATATAGTTAAAATATATATTTAGTTAAGGTGATAGTCCCAAAAAAGTAAATTTAAAAGGTACAGAAAGTTATCATAAAACAAAGTCAAAAAGTGATTTACAGAAAATTATAATCTATCAACTGTCTTAAATCAAAGTTTTTAACCAAAGAAAATCTTAACAGTTATCAAAAGTTATTATTAAATGAAATCAAACAATAATTTAATGAAGATTATACTAACTATAAAATAAAATTCAAAAATTATCACAAAACATAATCAAAAAATGTTTTATGGAATTTAATTAAAAATAGTAATTTTTAATCAAAAAATTAAAATCTATAAAAGATAAATAATTATCCACGAAATCTATAAAGTGATCAAAAAATAATAATCTATACAGTGATTTATTGAAGGTTATATAGTCCACGAAATATGTTAAAAGTTTAACAAAAAAAAATCAAATCTGCAAACTACAAAAAATTATAACATACCAGAATTATAATGATTTACCAAATGTTATTGTCCATAAATTGTATTAAAAAAATTTTGTAACCAGAAACTTAAAATCTACCAAAAATATTACAAAAAAATCAAAAGAATTATTTACTAAAGGTTACAGTTCATAAACGTATTTCAATTAGTTTTTAACTAAAAATTAAAATTCTAATAAGTACAAAACATTATGGAGTTAAAAACAATTCAGATTACTGTCCATTAAAAATAAATTTTAACTACAAAAATTAAATTTTAAAAGTCACCAAAAATCAACGCAAAATTGAATCAAAAAGCTATTTTTTGAAGATTATAGTTCTATGAATATACAATTTATTGAAGAAAAATTAACTTAAATAATGAGGATTATCGGCAAAAAAATTAAAAAAATTGTTGGAGATGGGTCTCACCCAGATAGTTCAGCCCATATGGCATCAACGAGCCTATCAAAGTCTATTAGAACGCCACCTCGGCGTAGGGTCAAAAAACACTTAGTTAACATGCAACTTTCTCAGTCCGACATTTATGCCACAACACCATACCGGCGAGGACAACCACAACCCATCTCTGCCACCTAATTCGCATTAAAGACATCGCAGGGTTGTTCACCTAACCACTAGGTTCTCCTAGCTGTGTAGGAAGCATTTAATGCTGCAAGAGAGTAACAAAACTTCCCAATAGCTCGACGAGCATGTCCAATAACAATGATATGTCAGTCAAGGGTGTGCAAGATACGGTCATAGCTCATCATTGTCGAGCTAGCTGACTTGTCGACCACATCATACGAGCCAGTTTGGCTATACATGGGGATCATAAGCACGCCGAGTTGGAGGTGGAACTCATCATTCTCTCTCTAGAACTCATCATCCTAAAACCGAAGATCCAAATCCACTCTTATATTCTCTACCCTACTAAGATTAATATACATTGTGCTAATCTCACCAAAAACAATTGGTGCCATTTGTAGAGACAATGATTACTCTCAACACAATGACAAACATGATCAACCAAGCTTCTCAAGTGGAAAGAACAAACAAGATAAAGCATCCGGTAATCCCACCAAAGAACTCGCCATTGACACCAGAGCAGCATCACGTGGCAACTGAGGTGGTGACGAGCGCTATCTCAGATCTGATCCCGCAAGCTCCAAATGTCCAAGGGGGACCGCTGCTAGCACCACATCAAACTCTCGCTCCGGCAAGTACCCCAGACGCTCTCCACCTCTCCAACAAATGGAGCAAATAAACAAGGAAACTTCAGAACGACTCGAAGCCCTGGCCATGGCACAAATTTTCTGCCGATATCAAATAGTCGGGCTATAGACAGCTGAAGCGCCATCTCGCTTGAATTGGGGCCTTGTTTTGAGATTCACCCGCGCAATAAATCTCTCAAGAAGCCATGCCCAATGTGATACTCCCGAATACTAACCACACCATCCCGCTAGAAGACATAGGGAGAGTACACGCACTGGTCAAGATGATTGAGGACATCAAAGCTCCATCAGGCAACCGGCTTGGCTCTAGAACTAAACATCGTCCATGCTACGTCAGTTCTCTATCGAGCATCTTAATGGTAACGTAGTGGGGTGGTTTGCCAAGCTCAAGCCGTATTTGATTGACAACTATGACCATCTAACCCCAACATTCTTAAAACATTACTCAACGTACATCCAGCAAAACAGCTCAATCGCGGATCTGCAGGCTATCCAACAGGTACCAGAAGAGCCGCTTTAATCATTACTTGAGAGATTCTAAGATGTGGTCACGCACATGTTAATCACTAACAAGCAATTAAACTCCTCAGAATCACAATCTTGCATGAGGATGAATTCGTCAAAAGAGACCATAAAATGCATAAATCGACCTCACTCGAGGATACAATGCACCGAGTACTCATGCACACGGAAGCCAAAGAGGAAAAGGTGGCCAGTGAAAAACATTATGCTACGTTTATAGGAAATGCCGCTTATAGGAACCCCTCAATCCCAGTAGCGGAAGCGTACATTGAACCACAACAACACATGAACAAATGTACAGAAAAAACCAAGCCGCCTTCCTTATTGTGGAGGTAGCAGAGGAAGTAGAACCGACGACAGAATCCTCGACCCTTAGACTCAGGCGAAGGAACAACAAATGGCATCGTCTAGAGAGTCAGCCCAAAGAGTCGATCTATTGCGAGTTCCATCTGAGCACTACACACGCCATGAAAACATGCTATAATTGTTTAGGCTTTTCTCCTCGAGAAATTTTAGTAGGATGTAGACCTTGGATCACAGGAGGCTGCTGCATCTTATCCTAGAACCCTCCAATGATTGCTGAGGCCGTAGCCGCACCCGCATCTCAAAACGCACAACAGGTCAAGCACAAAGGAACCTCACCTTTACTCCCAGGACCATTCAAGAGGTCGTGTAGTGGAAGTCATGACGAACACTCCCCGACAATAAGACAAGCCAATATGATTATGGGAGGACTCATGACATACAATGATTATGTCTGATCTATCAAAAGTCATAAGCGCAAGGTGGAATCTGTGGATTATCCCCTCATTGCTAGAACTGCTCCCGACCACTACGTTAGGATCAAAGATGGTTCTGAGGCTGGTCACACATGGGACAGCAGAGATATATTTTTCACTGAGGAATATGTCCATGGTCTCGTCCACACCCACAACAATCCTCTTGTGGTCAAAATGCACATAGCCACCAATGAGATCACCTAAATCTTGAACAACACTAGGTGTTTAGTCAATATAATATTCAAGGAAGCCTCGAAGAAGATGGATCTCAATGACTTCAGAGTGAAGCCAGCGCGACACCCTCTTACTGCATTCAACGGCAAAACCTTGAACATAATTGGGGTGATATTCTCCTAATTCATCTAGCTGGAATGACAAGATAGGTGCGATTTCATGTCGTGGATGCCCTGACCATATAAAAAGTGATCCTTGGCACCCCTTGGATCCACATGATGAAAATCGTACCATCGACATATCATCAATGTGTCGAGTATCCCGCACGCTCTAGCATTTATACCCCAAAAGGAAGTCATATGATGTGGCGTTCCTGCTTCATAATCAAACATAGATTTTGCACCGTATCAAAGAAAATATAAGTGATCTCGTCTCCAAATACCATAATAGAGTTGATGATTCCAGATATGCCACCAAGGAAAGTGGTCGAGCAAATCAACATCAACCCTATTATCCTGAGCTATGCGCTAGTGTAGGTGTGGACCTCAACCCAATAATTTGTCATGAGCTCACGAAGTTCCTCGAAGAAAATGTCACAGCTTTCGCTTGGATCAAGGACAACATACTCAGCATTGACTCGAAAATTGCATGCCATGAACTTAATGTTGATCCCACCTTCTGCCCAATCAAGCAAAAGCATCACAAACTAGGGATAGAGCGGACGCATGTGGTAAATGATGACGCCAACCATCTTCTGAAAGTGGGATCGATCAGAAAAGTGAGATACATGGAGTGGCTATCCAACCCCATGGTGTAAATAAAAAGAACGGATAATGGAGAGTGTGCACTGACTTTACCAATGTAAACAGGACATGTCCAAAAGCAAGCTTACCGTTGTCGCATATCGACTAACTCGTCAAAGTCACCACTTGAAACGAGCTCTTTTCCTTTATAGATGCCTTCTTAGGATACAACCAGATCAAGATGAGATACACTGATAAAAACTAGACAGCTTTTATCACTACTACAAGAACTTTTTGCTACAAAGTGATGTCAATCGGTCTCAAGAATATCGGGGCAATCTACCAGCGCCTCGTCAACAAAATGTTTGTTGGGCAGCTAGGGAAAACCATGGATGTTTACATCTACGACATGATCTTCAAGTTAATCTGAACGAATGATCATCTCGCACACCTTAGAGAAGGCTTCCACATCTTGAACGAATACGGGATGAAGCTTAATCAAGCAAAATGTACCTTCAGAGTAACTTCGGGAGAATTCATGGGGTACATCATCACCAAGCGAGGCATCGAACCTAACCCAAGGAAAATCTCGACCGTCACTGTTTTATCTCTAGATCAACGATAAGTGTCTTTCATTCTATCGACTCCTTCGCGTCAACAAGCACTTTGTTTGGGATAATAATAGTGAGGATGCCTTTGTTCAGCTAAAGGTATACCTTTCAACACCACTGGTTCTAGTCATGTTAGAGGAAGGAGAAACACTATACCTATATATTACCATGTCTGGCTCAGCAGTAAGTAGCATACTCGTCAGAGAAGATCATGGCAAGCAAAAACCCATCTTCTACACCAGTAAGGAGCTAGATGAAACCAAATCCAGGTACTCGGCAACGGAGAAACTTGCACTAGCCATCGAAATGGTGACAAAAAAGTCATGCTCGTACTTCCCATAATATACCATAATGGTATAATCCAATCATCCCTTGTGCACCATACTGCATAGTCCAAGCTAGTAATGTCGTCTCACAAAATGGGCAGTCGAGCTCAGCGAGTATGATATAGAGTACAAAAGAAGAATAACGGCAAAATTGCAAATCCTTCAAGCTCTTCGATCTTCTAGTCAAAAATTTCTAGGGTTATAAATTGTTGATGCTTTGCGTGAAGGGGATCCTTTATATTATTCCATGACACGTGACCTAACACCTTGATCTTCTCAAAGTCATGATCAAAGTTCTACAGCACAGTTTGGCGATAGGCCACTACGCAACAAAACAAATGAAAGGTTAGTCTTGGCCATAAAAAGTAGATGCGCAAAGCGACCTTGGCACTTTTCAAATTATGATATCATAGTCAGGATTCTAGATCCTATGAATGATAGGATGCTCCCACATCAAAAATAGACCTTAGGGATAACTTCACAAAGAAATACTGCTCCTTGTACTTGTGAAGTTTCGACAAGAAGTCAGGCACCAAGCTACAACACACTTACCGAATAAGTCCATGTGATGATTCATCTTTGTAATATACTCGAAGAAATGGCATATGACGTCCACACCTATCATGACGCCAAGGATAAGTGCGGCAAGAATATTATGAATATCGGACGAGGATAGCTGCGAGATCGCAACCAGCACCAAGCACAGTATACCACTTGTAGTCGCAGTAGAGGAAACAATAAGCCGTATCGCCTGAATGTTTCCTCCTGTAGACAGATGTTGCCTTTTAGGGGTGCCCACGACTCTGATGGGTTTTGACGCCTTGATGACATTGCCATTCGGAAAGTTACAATCCCTCCACACCTTGTCAACTGACGATACCGTACTAAGCAATGGCGATTGGTCTAGGCAATCTAGCTATGCCCGCAATTCTTGCCACTTCCCCTGAGGAATCTCCTTGTCCTCCAATGTTGTATCAGAGAGCGCCCAATCAATATCATCAACTGGTTTAGTAGGGTGTCCGCTATCGGAACACCCAACCGAAGATGTTGCTAACCAGGTCATTCTTGGCTGGAGATTGATTCACTGGCGAATCAACCTTTATAGATTCACCGCCAACATATTCGTCGCACGATGAAGACCAAGAAACTGACTCACATCTCATACCTCAAGCCATTTCCTAACCCAGAGATCACCAACAGTTACACACAAAAACAGAAAGAAAAGTCTCCAGAACCTAAACCAACTCGAGAGCACTAGATGGATTGGAGAATCATTGATCGAAAAAAGGAAAAGGCAAACTCAAGCAGAACCTATAATCGCTAAGAATAGCGGAGAAATTGGCGTAACAAACAAGTCAAAAAATTACTAAGAAAAAGAAGAGCAAAGGAGAGAATCGTACCTTGAAAATAATGGCGAAGGAGATCAGTTATGAACAGAGAACAAGAAAAATAAGGATTTATGGCCAAGTAGGAAATCCGAAGCAATGCAAGCCAAAGCGGCTTCAGTCACGTTACGCGACTCTCCACATTGAGCCATTCGCCCAAATAGATGATTTTCATCACACACCAACAATAACAAGACAAGTGGACAATCACATTCGTTCACAGTACATGAGCGAGGCGTCCACTACAAGTTACTTGAAACATCATCATTACTCATCGCACGTGCTCACCAATCCGATAGTGCCACGTATGAGACACACTAAAACCCATAAATGGAGAAGGATTTGTATCCTCTTTTATTCCTCACCACGAAAGAACGACGAACTAGGAAGGGGGGGCTACTGTTGAAGGTGGCCCTCACCCAGATAATTTGACTCATATGACTTTGAAGAGTCCATCAAATTTCATTAAGATGACACCTCGGTGTAGGGCCAAGAAACACTTAGTTAACAAGCAGCTGCCCCAGTCTGGCATTTATGCCACTACGACATACCGATGACGACGACCAGAACCCATCTCCGCGGCCTGCATCGCATTAAATATATTGCAGTGTTGTTTTCCTAACCACTAGGCTCCCCTAACATGGAAGTATTTAATGTTGCAAGGGAGTAGCATAACTGGCCAATAGCTCGGCGAACATGGCCAATAGCAATGATATCCTAGTCAAGGGTACAGGGTACGGTCATAGCTCATCGTTGTCGAACTGAGTGATTGGCCATGTCATACGAGCCAGTTTGGCTATAAATAGGGATCATAAGCACGCCAAGCTGGAGGTGGAACTCATTATTCTCTCTCTAGAATTCTTAATCTTTTGTACCATATTGCTTCCTAAAACCAAGGATCCAAATCTACCCTTGTAATCTCTACTTTACTAAGATATATATATATATATATATATATATATATATATATATATATTATGCTAACTTCACCACAAACAAAAATTATGATACAAAAATTATCGTAAAACGGAGTGAAATATATATATATATATATATGTTATTATGAATTTAAAACTCAGTATTTAGCTACATATTTTAGACATATTTTACAAAAGCTTGATTCCTAGATAACCTCTAACAATACGGGGTAGCATTATAATTAAGTGCGCAAAATCAAAACTGAGGAAAACAGAACCAACCTAATCCCGAGAAAATATCGGAATCATCAATGTACGGATGAAAGGCTGGCCAAGCTGAGGGTTCCTCGATCATCTTCACAAGTTCGGAAAAGTCCACCAGAAACTCTACTTCTAAAAACTGAAGGTCTATCAAACATGTCATAACCCACAAGAGTGCCTCAAACTCTGAATGTAGCGGGGAAAGATTTCGTCTAATACTTGAGCTCCCATATTTGCTTCACCATATTCGTACGGAAAACAGAACCAACCTAATCCTGAGAAAAGATCGGAATCTTTTTTGAAACATCGACCATACATCTGTATCCTTTCAAAACTGCATTTGTAGTAATAGGTCTAGAAGATAATGCATTTTTTCATTTGTAATTAAAGGCATCACAATCATATTTTAGTCTAAATTATAGTTTGTGATATGTAAATATATTAATCTAACTTATAATTTATATTATTATTTTCTAAATTTTTTTTTGAAAAACACAAATTCTAAATACAATATTTAAAATATCATATATAGATATATATCAATTTTTTAACAAAATTATGTCCATCAAACGGGTTGATATCTTATATATATATATAACTTCAAATATTTTTGCATTATATTGGGCATTGTAACTTTTTGATTTGGTGAGCATTAACCAATGAAGTTTGTATATATTAATTATATATATATATATAAGCTGAGTGAATTTCTGTCAAGTTGACACATCAATTTTTTGGAGCTCTCTAGAACTGACACATCAGCTTAATACTTTTATCATAACCACCAATCAAATTCTTTATTTCATACACGTCATCAAATTTTTACTTCTCAACCTTACACATCATCAATCACTCAATCATTTTATAGAACAAACTTAAAATTCACTTTACAAACCTGTATAATATGAATCAAAAATCATTTTACACATTATCTTAATATAAATCATACAAAAAAGTGATCTCATCATCTTATTATCAGGATATGTTTACCAAAAGAAAAAAAAGAAAATTATAAGAATCAAAGCATTAACTGAAAATCGATAATGAATATGGCTCCCTCAATAAATTAAAGAGAGGAATTAAAAAAACAAATTAGAGAGATAAAAATAACCTAAAAGATCGCGATGGAAAAAGATAGAGACACCACTATCGTTTCATCTTCTTTTACCTAATCTTTTCGTGTTTGTTTTGGTTTAATGGTTTAGTTTGTGGGATGATTATTTTATTTGGTTAGGAAGATATTTTTTCCTACCTCTATTAAAATAAAATTTTCCTTTATTTTATTTATTACGTCATTTACCATCATTGATTTTGTAAATGGTAAGTTATGTTTATATATTTTACCAAACATATAAGTAGAAGGGACGAAAATAATTTCAAGGAAATTCTTGTTTTCTCGAATTATGGGAAAAGAAAATAAATTTGATGAATCGTTACAAATTAGAGACTGAGAAAGTAAGTAAGAAAATATGAAATTTTGTTCTAAGAATAAAATTATATATTATACATAAATATTTAGGTTGTATATTTTTATTTATATACTCAATATTTAAAAATCAAACAAATTAAATTAAATTAAATTGAATACTTATATTCACGTAGTAAATAAATTCTAGAAATTCTAATTTGAATACTGTTATCATATAACTATCATCTTCCTATTTTGTTAGTTATTAGCTGGTTTTATCTGAATTTGACTTTCAAAATTAATTTAATAACTAACATTTTCTAAAAATTAAATATAATATAAATACTTTATAAAATAGTTCTAAAATGAGATAAATAAATTTATTTATATTATTATCTCGCCCATCACGCGAGTACATAACTAGTCAAACATAATAAGGTCAACATCGTTCAGACTTCAGAGCATTGGAAATGGTCTTTTGAACACTTATTAGAGAAACTAACTAAAAAACATAGTAAGCCAATAAACTATTAACATATAAACCGTGTATATATATATATATATTATTTGGTATGTGCATGAGTGTGCTAGTTTAGATGTTCTTGGTGTTTGAATATATAGTTTCTCCATAATGGTAGTGAGGAAGATTTAAAATATAGGATTAAAATACAATAATGGTTTTTTGTCAACATGTAATAGTATGTCAAATTTGAATACAGATAATAATAGGAAAAAATGTCAATTTAATATCGAACTTACCAAAAAAGTTAAATTGAATCCTAAACTCTAGAAATGATTTATTAAACCTTAAAGTTTTCGTTGACTTCTAATTAAACCTTCAACTTTAAGTTGACTAAGCCAATTGAACCCGACGGAAATACCAAATCGAAAATTTCTCAAAATTCGAAAACCAAATCAAATTTTGAATGTTTGATTCAGTTCTTATCTTCCTTTTGAAGAACCCTTAAGATTATTTTGTTTTTCTTTCAAAAATAAGCTCAAATTCGTTTCTTTCATGACAACATTTCAAACCAAAAAATTTGAGCTCATTCTAGAAAGAAAAGATAAAATAAGCTTAAGGGTTCTTCAAAAGGAAGATAAGAACTGAATCAAACTTTCAAAAATTGATTTGGCTTTTGAATTGTGTGAAATTTTCGATTTGGGTTTTCCGTCGGGGTTCAATCGGCTTAGTCAACTTAAAATTGAAGATTTAATTAGAAGTCAACAAAAATTTTGAGATTTAATAAATCATTTCCAGAATTCAGGGTTCAATTTAATTTTTTTGGTAAATTTGATGTTAAATTGACATTTTTCCCGATAATAATATGCAACAACAGCAGTAGAAATCACTTTGCTAGCAGTCTAGTTCACCGTAATAATGATTATAAGCTTTTTGTTAAAAAACGACATTTCAATTATGGAATTCATATGTAAATTTAAATACCATTGATAGTGAGGCATAATTATAACATTGGAGGAAATTATTTATTAGAGAATTCAGTAAACCCACATGGCAACCATGCAAGCGTTTAATTTGTAATTATTACTCGCACCAAATGTATTTCTTCTCTTTAGCCATGTTTCACTTCTTGATTCTAATAATGATTGATTCTACAATTAATATTATTGATCAAACAAATATAATATGTTTTTTCACTCTAATGAGGTTTAAACTTGTTAAGTTCTTCTCATGGTAAATGATTTAAAATTAATTTTTTTAAAATAATAAAATTCATAAATGTGGTCGGTTTTGATAAGTATTAATAACCGACCAAAACCCACGACATTTATTAGTGGTCGGTTTTGGT